>PITA01007243.1:0-42746 GCA_004023965.1 Spilogale gracilis
GTTTAAGATTTTATTTATTTGACAGAGAGAAACACAGCCAGAGAGGGAACACAAGCAGGGGGAGTGAGAGAGGGAGAAGCAGGCTTCCTGCCGAGCAGGGAGCCCGATGCGGGGCTTGATCCCGGGTCTCCGGGATCATGACCTGAGCCGAAGGCAGTCGCTTAACCAACTGAGCCACCCAGGCGCCCCAAGACTTATTATTTAAAAAATTTTTTAAACCAAAACCTACATGTTATTGTTTTACTTGCTTCCTTAGGCTTTTAAAAAAGTCTCTTACTCATCTCAAGTGTCATTCTTTTTTGACTAATATTTATTCACTCAGCAGTTATTTATTGAGTGCCTGTAGTGTGCCAAGTACTTTTCTGGGCTCCACATAATTTAATAGTAAAAAAAATGATAAATCAAGTTCTAGCCCGGATAGTTCTTATATTTTCCTTTCGCATCTACACATGCCTTTAGGAATCATCCCTGTTAAAACCTTTTTGGACTGTACCCATTTCCCTTAAACTTTTTTTTGTGATTTGTATTTTCCTTTTCTTTTGTTGGACAAACAAAGATGTGGCGTGTGTGTGTGTGTGTGTGTGTGTGTGTGTGTGTGTTGGAATATTATGCAGAATATTATTCAGCCATGAGAAGAATGAAATCTTGCTATTTGCAGCAACATGGAAGACTCTAGAGAATATAATGCAAAGTGAAATAAGTTAGACAAAGACAAACACCATATGATCTCACTCATATGTGGAATTTAAGAAAGGAAACAAAAAAAGAGGATAAGCCAAGAAACAAACTTTTTTTCTAAAGGAACAACTACTAGTTTGATTTCTTTTTTTTTTTTAAGATTGTATTTATTTGTTTGACAGAGAGAGAGATCACAAGTAGGCAGAGAGGCAGGCAGAGGGAGAAGAGGAAGCAGGCTCCCTGCTGAGCAGAGAGCCCAACGTGGACCTCAATCCCAGGACCCCGAGATCATGACCGGAGCTGAAGAGAGAGGCTTTAACCCACTGAGCCACCCAGGCACCCAGAAACAGATTCTTAACTATAGAGAACAAACTGGTGGTTCCCAGAGGGAGGGAGGGTGGAGGGATGGGGAGAAATAGGTGATGGGGATTAAAGAGTACTTTTATCATGATGAAAAAAATAGAATTAAATAAATAAACCCAATGCTTCATAAACTATAGGCAGAAAAGAAAGAACTGCAATGAGATCTACTGGATTGGTGCTAAATGAATATATACTTGAATTCTTACCTAAAAATTTGGCCTAAATATATTATAAGGTGTATATAAATATGTATATATATTTTATATATATATAATACACACACACACACACACACACACACACACACACACACATATGCTTGAGGCCTGGAGTGAAGACACTGTAGTAAAACAATGAACAGGTATGGAGTGTGAGAGGAAGAGCACATTTTGAACAGGTTTGGGCAGAGGGGACTAATATCCCATTTTGTTTATGCCAAGTTTGAAATGGCTATGGATATAGGCATAAATGTTCAGGATGCAGCAGAAGTTACAATGTATGTATCCTTTAACTTCAGTGCTCCTTTTTCATGAAACTAAAAATACTAATAAGGGTCCTGTATATTTCATTTATGCTTTTATAAATTGCATGGCATTAGTATGTTATACATTTTGTTTTTATAGATAAATTTGTTATTCTGTGTTATATATACAAAACTGTATATGCTATTTTTATGGACAACCTAAATTTTCATAGGTAATTTTGTTCCTTTGCCATTTTTGCTTGATAAGCTGACTTTAGACCTGACTGCTGCTGTCAGAGGTGTCTCTGGGTACACTGACCTGTACCTTGGACAAAAGGCTTGAGCTGGGGATAGAGTTTGGCAAGATAACTAACACTGATAGAGGCCCCGAGAGAGAACTGCTTAGAAAGTTTCATACACATAGTGGATAAATATTCATAGTGAATATGTTTGTAGTTAGCTATGTGTGTTTTTCCCCTTCATATTTTTATGTGTCCATCTGACTTACCTTCCTTATTCATTCCTAAGCTTCTCAGAAGTACTGCTCCCTTTGTTTTTACTGTGGTGTTTACTGTGTTCAGGGTATTGTCTGCAACATTACTGAATATCATTACTGGTTTATCATCAGCAATTTACTGGATAGAGTGTTTGTAAAAGCCATCTTTATTGGCCTTGATTTAAAATACATTAAATATGTTTTCCAAGAAAGATTTTTGAATCAGTAACTTCGTATTTATGGGTGTACATGTTAAGAGAAGAAATGACAAGTTTCTTATACTGATCTGCTTTCTTTCTTTGGTCTTTTGTTTTTCCACACTGTATTAAACGTATTGTTTTCTCCAGTGTATTAATATATTAAATATTTATTAATAATTAAGTCCATTCAAGATACATTGAATAAGGGTAGTGTAGGGGGAAAATTCCTTGGAATAGAGATGCTAATGTGAGAACATATTTCCTCTTGTTTGTAAGTGTATAATTATGTCATCTATTTTTATGAGAAGAAGCTAAATCATTTGGAAAAAGAAATTGAAAGATGTTCCAGTAAATTATTAATTCATATCAGCTAAAAGTTACTGTAACAACATATAGTTAATGAAACAATGAGAGATTAATAAAGCCTTAAATGAGCAGACATAATACTGTGCTGTACAGTTCTGTAACTGCAGTGTGTGCACCTAGGCGCTCTCAGGAGTTAGTGACCACATACTGGACAAGGGCAGATGTAGAACAGATGCAGAAAGTTCTACCGTAGAACTGGACAGTCTCGTCTAGAGCTGTGAATCATCTTTCTTTGTTTTCATCTACTTATTTTGAATTTTATAGGGTTTTCTTTAAGGAAAAAAAGAACTTCAAGAAAATTTAGTATTATCCTGATTATCTCTTCTTTATTTTTCAACCACCTGTAATATTAATTTCTATTATTATATGGAATTAATTTAGAAGGAGATAGTACTGAATACATTTTCCTCTATCCTATGTCTTTCAAAAGAAATTTCTGTCTTTCAGCAAACTTAGATTCATAGCTCCATAAATTCAGGGTAAGTCATTAACTACATCATTTACTTTAAAAAAAATTAAATCTTTTTTCTTTATTAGGCAAAGTATAAAGAAGTAAAGGCAAGAAATGCACAGTTATTGAAAATGCTTCAGGAAGGTGAAAGTAAGTGATTTGTCTGTGTTTAGAATTGAAAAAAATAACCTTAAAATATTTTAAAATGATTTTTAAGAGATATGATTAACTCAATAAAATAAAAAAATTTCTTGGAGGGATTCAGATTGAATTGTTGTTGATAATTTTACTATTACAACTCACTCTTACAGCACCTTAGTATAACTGAAGTTTCCAACTATTCAGGTAAGAGAAAGCTTGAAATTTTAATTCTTACAAAGTATTGGACTATATTCAGCAGGAAAACAAGAGTAGACCGGGCTTAAGATCTCTAATTATTAGGGGAAGAATGCCTATCATCATTTTATTTTAGGTTTTCCTTCTCCCCTTCCCCTCAATCTTTTTTTAAAAATTCATTAATTTATTTTAGAGTGAGAGTGTGTGTGTGTGCGCACATGAGTAGGGGTAAGAGCAGAGAGAGAGGGACAAGCGGATTCCAGGCTGAGCACAGAGCCCAATATAGGGCTCGATCTCACAACCCTGAAAACATGACTGACCCAAAAACAAAGAGTTGGACACATAGCCGACTGAGCCATCCAGGCGCCTCACCCCAACTGCTCTAAATTTTGAAATTTGAAACCAATATTTCACCAACAGGAAGCCAAGGAGATCAGTCAAAAATGATCAGAGAGAATCAGATTAGTAAAGTAGATGTTGTATGAAGCCACTGTTAATAAGGGTCAGTGGGGTCCCAACTAAATCTCTTGTGAGTACTGTACAGTGTTCAAGAAATTATGGAACTCACCTTGAATCAGAATAAACAAGATACAAAAATTGAAGATACTAAGAGTGGAATTGTCCAATAAAAATGTTAACTATATTAAAAAACAGTTATCAAAACATATGAGTAAAAACCAGGAATCAGGGGTGCATGGATGGCTCAGTTGTTAAGTGTCTGCCTTCAGCTCAAGTCATGATCCCAGGATCCTGGGGATCAAGCCCCACATGGGCTCCTACTTGGCAGGGGGCCTGCTTCTCCCTCTGTCACTGCTCCTGCTTGTGTTCCCTCTCTAGCTGTGTTTCTTGCTGTCAAATAAATTGATAATCTTTAAAACGAAAACAAACCAAGAATCATGTTCAGTTGAACAGAATATATGGTGTTGAAATGGATTCGAATTTATTGTTTGAGAACTTTACTAATTTTTCATAATCTTGATGAATAAAAGTTAAAGAATAATGGGGAAAGGCATTATTTGGAGAATTAGATGGTCAACATTCTGAGATTAATTTAGATCTCTGTAAAGTTCCATGTGGATCATTTAATGAACAAAGTTATTTTAAAAATATTGTTTACAAGGTTTATTTTTTTTAAAGATTTTATTTGTTTATTTGACAGAGAAAAGCACAGCTAGAGAAGGAACACAAGCAGGGGGAGTGAGAGAGGGAGAAGCAGGCTTCCTGCCGAGAGGGAGCCCGATGCAGGGCTTGATGTGGGGCTTGATGCAGGGCTCAATCCCAGGACTCTGGGATCATGATCCCAGCCGAAGGCAGATGCTTAACGACTGAGCCACCCAGGCGCCCCTTCAAGCTGTAGTTCTAATTGAAGAAGTTAGGGGTGTCATTGGACATTGGATGCATGATTTTTTAAGTATGTAAAAACAAAGTAATAATCCTATCTAGGGAAGCATTTGTGAAAAGATAGAAAGTGAACTGATAAAAGCTTTCTCTCAAAAATACATTAAAATGACTACTAGTAAATAAGGTCAGTGTCCATACTGTATACTATAAAAAAAAGTCCAAGTAGATGCCAGACTGGCTCAATTGGTAAAATACGCAGCTCTTGATTTTGGAGTCAGGAGTTCAAGCCCGATGTTGGGTGCAGAAATTACTAAAAAAAAAAATACAGGTCGCTCGGTGATGGGCATTAAGGAGGACACATGGTGTGATGAGCACTGGGTGTTATACACAACAAATGAGTCATTGAACACTACATCAAAAATTAATGATGTACTACATGTTAGCTAATTGAATTTAAATTAAAAAAAAAATCCAAGTAGAAGAATTGTATATAGAACCATTACATGAAAAATACAGTATGTTGGAGCACAGATACACTAGCATTGATAACGTGAGTGTGAATACAGTCAGCTCCATTATGACACAACCCATAAATCACCAATCTCTGCAAAAGCACACAATTAAAACTACAAGGTTTATGGGGAAAGGGGTTAGGAGGGTGCAACACTCAAAAAAAAAAGAAGCGTCATCAGAGACACATTAAAAAAAAGTTGGGAACCTAACAACAGTAACACAGTTTTATACCTCTTAAAATGGTTAAACACAAATATTATAATAAATATGGCACTTTACCTGAAAGACTGCCTTAAGTTTGCTTGTGCAAATAGGCTTCAGAGGATCCACAGGTTGTGTTATTACTGTGAAGCAATGGAAGGATGGAAAGGTGCTGTGGTTCTTAACAGTGGACAGATAGCTGGTTGATATGTGAGGTGTGTGCATAAGTGCTGTTTTCTGTATTTGTGAAATTATGCTCAGACAAATGCAAAATTCATGTTCTGTTCAAGTCGTTCCATAATACAGCAATCTCAATGAAACAAATTCATGTTTTCAAAACAAGCATGTTATTGGAAAACTGACTATAATTGAAATGTTACATAATTATTAAAGATCACTAGTTCTCAGTGAGTATGCCTAATTCTGGGGGGGAGGGGGGATGTAAAAGTTACCAAATTGAATCTTGAGAGTGTGATGTCTCACCGTACTGCCTTAAACTATGACAGATAAATTTGAATTACAATATTATATTGGTAGAGCTGTGGTGATAACAGTACTTATATATTTGATCTTTTCCTCCTTCACTAAACTAACTCTTATTAGAGTTTTACCTCTTCAGTCTCTCCTAGTTTGTTTTCAAAGTGGAGGAGTTAGGTTTTCATGCATTATAACCATTACCATGGGTTAAAGAAGTTGTTAGTCATGGGGAGTTTTTTTAAGCTTAGGAAACCTAGGAGGTGAAATGTAAATAGATCTCTTGCTTCCCCAACGAAGGAAAACTCTACACAGAGGAGCACAAGTATATGTAATCAGTTATGGTTATATGAGCTACATTTACTTGACAGTGCTTTATTGGTAAGAACAGTCAGATAAAAATTATTTTTGTGGGCCTTACAGTACTGCTCACCCTGACAATAAAACAAAACAAAAACATTCTACCTTGTTTTAAAAATCTTTCTTTAAGATTAGTCAAGATATTTGCTTCATCCCTATGAGAAATTGGTTATGTCCTTGTCCTCTTTAGAATAGTTGAAAAAATTATCTTTCAAGATATCTATACAATTAATATTTTATTAGCACAGAATATGTAAAAATTTTCAAGAAAAACTGCTGTAGTAATGACAATCAGAATTTACCAGTGAAAAAAATAAGAACTATGCAGAATTAAGAAATACATTCATTCAGTGTAAGGACAGTTAATCTTTGCCCAACTGCACTGCTGTCTTGGTTCACTAAGTTATTGTTCAAGTATTTGAGTGACTGAAAAAATAATACTGCTGTTTTTCCTTTCTTGTCAGTGAAAGATAAAGCAGAAATACTTCTGCAAGTTGATGAATCACAAAGTATCAAGAATGAGCTAACTATACAGGTAAGAGAAACTGTGAAATATACAGGATTGGTTTTCTTAAGCTATTTTTCTTTAAGTCCTAAATTATGAAACTTAATTAAACAAAAATATATCCCATGAACACTGTGATAAAGTGAAACAAATTATACTTCATTATTATCATGTAATAGCAAATGGATGAAGTTTTTTTTTTTTTTTTACTGTGCTGAGGGAGGTAGGTATGTCCTAAAGACTAAGGGAAGATAAGGTTGTATATTAGTTGATACAGACTAATATAGAGATAAAAAGGCCAGCTAGAACTTACCCTATTCATGGATTTGACTTTCTTCCCTTCCCACCCTTACTCTGCATTTTCCCTTAGAATAGTGAGCTTCTCCTAATCTGTCTTTAATACATAACTGAGTAAAATGCCTAACTGAAATTGTGTGTGTGCTTGGTGGGTGGGGTGGGGGTGGTTCTCCTCTGAATCAAATTCACCATTGTGAGTAAATGTTAAGAATTAAGAGTATTTGCCTAAAGAGACAGAGTCTTTTAAATTGAATGTTTGGTTTTAGGTGACTTCACTTCATGCTGCATTAGAACAAGAAAGATCTAAAGTGAAAGTATTACAAGCAGAACTAGCCAAATACCAGGTATGCTTTTATAATTTTGTAAGTGTTCTCATCACAAATAATACCTTTAGAATAGATACTGTGTGAAAATAAAGCACTATTTTATTCAGTCCAAAATCTGTTTGCCAAGCACATTAATAATTTTGTTGTTATTGATCATATAACTTATACTTTAGAAAATGTTAGGGTTATTCTAAATACTAGTATATACAGCAATAACTCAAGTAAAAGCCTTGGTATGTGATGTGGCGTATGTGTCAGTGAATCATATTGAGGGAAGATATATAATGACATTTGTTCTGTTATATAAATTTGATCACCTGGGTACAACAGTTTCTCCTAGATATCTCCATTGTAAAGATATCTTTTCCCCCTTTCTAATTAATAAATGTGTGAAGTGATACTTTGAGATTGTGTGAATATCCTTTTCTTTTTACCCAGTAGTTTGAACATCCATTGATGATATTTGTTTTTTCTTAATAATTTATTTTAGTTTTTTAGTCTTCCAAGATTCATTGTTCGTTGATATTTGCATCAGTTATTTTGGTGGTTGCAAAATAGAAACTTTTTCTAATTCTATTATTTCTTCTGCATTTACAAGCTGGCATTCAGCATTTTTTTCTGGATGAAGCAATAAAAAAAATCAGTTATTTGTTTTAGTATATGTATATGTGTATATACACACACACATATATTTGGATGTGTGTATGTGAGTCTAAGTCATGATATTAAAATGTGTTAATTAATGTGGGAGTATAATCAAAAAGGTTTGCAGGCCACCACTGTTGGTCTGGGGAACATAGAAGTTTTAACAGTCTCAGGTTTGATCTCTCATCAGTCTAGGAAGGAGAATTCCCTTTGCCTGGGAGACTTCGAAAAGGATCCTTGAATTTTGTGCGGGGTTTTTTTTGTTTTGTTTTGGTTTGGTTTGGTTTGGTTTGGTTTGGTTGTTAATCTTGTTCAAAAACAAGGAAAGAGTTTTAACACTGCTACACATAGTGGGTATCTACTTTATAGGAAAGTTTTTAGTAAATGTATTTGCGTTTTCCTGCTATAGGAAATAATTTTTTTTATTGTTTTTCTGTTTTTTAAGAAGATTTTACTTATTTATTTATTTATTGGAGAAAGTGAGAGAGTGCACACAAGCAGAGGGAATGGCAGGCAGAGTGAGAGGGAGAAGCAGGCTCCCTGTGGAGCAGGGAGCCTAATGTGGGGCTCAAATCCCGGACCTCGGGATCATGACCCAAGACGAAGACTGACGCTCAACCAACTGAGCCACCCAGGTGCCCCTAAATTTTGTTTTTAATACATTGCATTACAGAACTCAAGTCCCATATACCCTCTTCTACATTTTTTTTTCTCTGAATGAATCTGTGCAAAATTCTTATTTGGTCAGGAATGAATAATGGCATTCTTATACTTGATTTTTTTTTTAAGATTTTATTTATTTATTTGACAGAGAGAAACACAGCTAGAGAGGGAACACAAGCAGGGGGAGTAAAAGAGGGAGAAGCAGGCTTCCCGCCGAGCAGGGAGCCCGATGTGGGGCTCGATCCCCAGTCTCCCGGATCATGACCTGAGCCGAAGGCAGTCGCTTAAACAACTGAGCCACCCAGGCGCCCCTTATACTTGATTTTTTTAAATAAAAAAGGTTGATGTAGAAATGTTTGTGACCACCAAGAGGAAAGTTATAAGCAGAACAAGGATGAAAGCAACAAAGAGTAGCTGCCAACAGTAGTAATTGGGTCTGGATTCCCTGTGCGCCTGATAGAACCACCACCACTTTAAGAAATGTACTTCCACAGACAAGTACTAGTTCCCAAACTTGGCTGACCATGAAAGTGACCAAGAATCTCTTGGGAACTTTTAGAATTACAGATTGTTCAGCCCACTTCTGGTAATTATAAATAAATAGATCTGGGACATTAGAATTTAAAAAGTATTGCCATTTAGGTGATTCTGTTGATCAACTAAGTTTGGGTATCATTGCCATAATTTATAAAAATGGAGGAGAAAACTATAAAGTTATTATAAGGGAAATACATCAAACCATTACTTATGGTTAAAATGGGGGGTAGAATAGGTAAGGATGATTTTAATTTTCTTTTCTGTACCTTGCTACTTTCTGTATTTCTACAATGAGTATTTGCTTTTTAAATCAAGTCAGGCAAAAAATGTTACGTTAAAAGGAATAAATGTAAAATGCTTACTATGTTTTAAGCTCTTACCTCTTTCCTTGGCTCAAATCAAATACCATAGTGGAGTTTCGTTTGGAGCAAATTAAATACAGCTTCATATATATCACTGAGAAATATGAAAAGTATAACCTGCTTTTCAACCCACTGTTGAACAAAATCAGATTTCTAATGCTGTCTAATATGAACAAGACTAACTTGGATTAGGCATTAAGTTTTTCTAAAAGGTAATGAACTGAATTAGCAAATTTGCTGATTATATGAAGCAAATTATTTATTTTAGTACTGATCAAAAATTATATATTTTTAAAAACTTGGGACAGTCCAAATGAGCTCTAAAAAGTAAAGTATTGATGATCTCACTAAATCTAAACTAATTCAAGTAGAAGTAACTGTTTCATACAACACACTAACCATTTGTAAAAAGGAAGGCATGTGTTGTGATGAGCACTGGGGGTGTTATACACAGCTAATGAATCATGTATCAAAAACTAATGATGTACTCTACAGTGGCTAACTGAACATAATAAAAAAACTTGTAAAAATAGTTCAGTGGTACACACATTCAAATTTGCAACAAACTAAAAAAAAAATGCTTCTTTCTCATACTCAAAATGCCTTTGGTCTCATTTATTCTTAAAATGAAAATGCCACAAAGTGATACTTCCTAAATAATTTGCCCTATTTTTCTTTACAGGGTGGCAGAAAAGGGAAAAGAAACTCTGAATCCGACCAGTGTAGGTGATTCCATTAGCCTTTGAGGTCAACACAAAAATTAAAACTTTCAGGGTTTTGCAAAAATGTATATATTTAATGCTGTGTAACTGCTAAACTATGCAGTTTTTGTTGAAGAAACTTTAAAATGATTAGCTCACTAACAAAACATTCTATAATTTTATGTCCTTTTGGCTTAAAGTGAAAAGAAGAAAAATAGAATCCAGCAGAACGCAAGATTATTGTTTACTACCCATACTTCTTATCACTTTAGTTTTTCATCAGTCAATAAAATTAATTTACTCTTCCATTAATATGTTTGATTTTTTAAATTTCAGAAACAATGTGAAAGTATTATTAATGGATTGTTTAAGTTCAGTGAATATTTACTGAGCGCTTCCTGCATGCTAAACCCTGCAGGACCTGCAAAATGAGAGAAAAATGGTGGATACCCTCAAGTAGCTTATGCTCAGGAGACAGAAGTGGGGGAGGTGTTAAGACAACAGCAAAAGTAGTAGAGTAGGATAGCATATTGTTTGAAATCGAGAAAACTTGCATGAGATAGTTTTAGGACGGTAGATAACTTTGCTGTAAATTTGTGGAGAGGCATTCCAGGCAAAAGGAGCAAAATCTGTTCTGAAATACTTGTTTAAAGAACAGTCTGTCTTGTGGACAGCAACATGACACACTGAGAAAAGAACGAATGTTCACGTGGGGGAGGAATGAGTGAGAGATTTTTCATGGGTTTCGTCAATAGCTAAAATAAATAGTAGTATATGGGATTGATTTTGTTTTTAGTATAGTCGGGTGAAGTACCAGTAGGATTCATTAAAATACAGAGGGTTTTTTTGTTCTACAACAAAAATGAATACATAAATACTGACCTCGTCTCCAAAACCAGCATTATGTGAAAATTCCACTTCATGTAAGTGTTTGAAAGAAAAATATACTTAATGTCATTATTGCTTTTATGTCTGGGTTCTTCCATGAGGTTTGTGACTTCTTATTTTTCCTTATATACCCAGTACTTAGTCCTTTGTGTGGCACAGAATAGATATTGTTCTATTATCTAATTGTTCAATAGTGTGGTAAAGCTTTTTTAGATAGTTTTTTTCCTAATTTCACCTTTTATTAAGAATAGGTGCCATTAGAACCTAGTTAATTCATTAAATATATATGGTCGTTTTTCATAGTGCCATAGTTTTCAACTCTGTTGAACAAAATCAAATTTCTAATGTTGTCCTATATGAACAAGCTAGACAGAACTTGGTTTCATTTATAACTGATTTACCCAAATAGTGTATGAACTGAATTATGAAAGCACACTATATCATCTGCTTTTGATGCCTGCACATTATCCATTTAGTATGTTATCTAGCATCTAGTACAGGGTCTAGCACATAGTAGACGCTGAACAGATATACCATTTTCTACTGGTGTATCTTGATTTAAAATCACCTGGGCACATAGAAAACTTCATTGATCACCTTCTTTTGAGTTGAATAGTCTCTGGAATACTATATGCATTGCTCTGTTTTTCTCCCTGAATTCTTTTTCCTTGACTGATATATCCACTTCTGTGGTTTACTCTATCACTTCTAGGCTGATACTATAGTTTCATCAGGGAAAGCTTTATCTAGTAAGGGGGATAAAAGATAATCCGTGATCATTGGGTTTCTTTTCCATTAAATTGATTTCTTGGACATTCTCTTTTAATAAATATTATTTAGATTATTTTCCACTTCCTGAATGTTCATTTAAATTATTGATAGCTTATCATGTGCTGGATGTTGTGCTAAGTACTAGAGATACAAATATATCCATGGTCAACTGGAAGAAAACAGAAATGTAAAGAAATACTCATGGGGCGCCTGGGTGGCTCAGTTGATTGAGCAACTGCCTTCAGCTCAGGTTATGATCCCAGAGACCTGGGATCGAGTCCCACATCGGGCTCCCTGCTCCGCAGAAAGCCTGCTTCTCCCTCTCTCACTCCCCCTGCTTGTGTTCCCTCTCTGGCTGTGTTTCTTTCTGTCAAATAAATAAAATCTTTAAAAAAAAGAAAAGAAAAAGAAATACTCGTAAAATATTCCAATAAATAATACTGATATATTCAGATTGCTATTGGAGTACCAAAAAATGCATCTTACCATTTGAAAGGAGTATCTTAGGCAATTTATTTTAATTATTTGAGACTCCATTAATAAGGTCTTACTTAAAATATGATTATGGCGATATAGCTGGTTAATTAAATTCAGCAAATACTTTTTACATCTGTGGGATTTTTGACATTTTTTGTAGTGTGTTAGTAAAGCCAGAAGAACTAGAACTATGCTAAAGTCCCCCTTCAATTGTTAGTTGTATGACCTTGACTCATAGTGAATATTCCATAAATGACCAAACAGAGTGAAATTGGGTGTCAGATGAGAACAGCTAATGAAATTATTGGGTTAAAAAAACTGTAAGATGCAGTCTCTTCCTTCAAATTATTTTCATTCTAATAGGAATAAAAAACATAACACATAAGTAACTAAAATTCAAAATAGAATACAGTGGATTCCATAAGGAGAGTATATTTGATAGAAAAGTCAGATATTATTTATAGGGAAAAAAAGTCTTTTAACTGCTTCCTGAAGGCAGGCAGCTTTTAAGTGTACAGATCATGTAATGAGAAAGGAAGAGAAAAAAATGGAAAAAAAGAGAAACGGTGGAGTGGAGTGTTCAGGGAACAGAAGGATAAAGAATATGTTGAAGAAAGAGATTGCCTTCATTTTGCTTGGAATATAGGACAGTAATGAGATAGCGAGAGAGGTGTTTTGGGGATAGCTATATCATTTCTTAAATTTCAGATTAGGAAATGTCTGTATAATCTGTAGGCATGGTAAAGTTTTTGGACAAAGGTATGATGTAATCCAAGTTTCCCTTTAAGAAGACTGAAATAGCAGTGATGTAATAGCAAATTATCGAAGAATTTAATTTGGAAGAGAGTGTCAAGGAAGCTCCAATAATAGAAATAGGGGGTAAAGAGGATCTGAACTAGAGAGGTGGCAGTGGGATTCAGAAATTGAAGTAAAAAACATGCCCACGGTGGAATCTAGCAGACTTGTGTAGAGTGAGAGAATGAACAGGAGCATCGGAGATGAAAACAAGATCTCCTGCCTAAATAAGAGGGAGGCTGATAGGGCCATTAGCAGGGTAGACTGATGGAGGAATGAATGTAGCATGATGGACAGAATTAGCTTTGACTTGTTAAATGGAATTTGGCCACAGAGCATCTAAAAGTAGAGTCCATCAAGTTAGGAATACAGTTCTGGTCCTTTGAGGAAAGGTTACAACTGAGGTCAATGAATAGCTGACACATTCAAAGGCAAAAGTTTTTGAAGAGAGGTACTGCTGAGGACAGACTTTGGGAATGGTAGTGGTCAGAAAGGTGGGTGGTGTGGTCATGAATATTGTTGTAAAGAAGTCTGTTTATAAGCCCAGAGAAACACTATAGGACAGCTAAAGGACACATTAATGACCTTCAAAACAGTTCTTCAGTGGCACAGAGCAAGGCGTTGAGAAAAAAGTTAAACTCTTCAACCATTTTAGCAATTAAAGGTGCCCCAAGGTGCCTTGAAGGGGTAGCAAGATTGAATGAGGATTGGTTTGGATTTTTTTTGTGGGACTGAGGAGAACTTGGCAGTATTCATGAACACAAAGGAGCCAGTCAAGATAAAGAGATTGGGAGTCAAGGTGAGGAATGGTCTGGTGAGCCCACCAATTAGGTATTTTCTTGCCATCACACACTTTGGTTGTCTTATCAACCCTCTGCAATTTGTAGTTTAATTCTAAGCTAAGCTGCTCTCTGTTGGTGGAATTATGTAACCCTTTCCATATAATAATTTAGGAATGTTTGAGCAGAACTGAAGGATTTAAAAAAACACACAATGAAACAGACATTAGTAAACTTCGATGACAGCTTTTATACAGTATGGGAATGAAAAATTACTGAAGCAACAAGAAAGATGGCAAGTGAAAGATAGTCTAAGATTTTCTAAAATCTGACATCAAGAAGTTTTTCTGGGGTGAATTTTTAATTGAATTCAAAATGTTACCTAAGGTGAATATCCACTGTAAGTGGGGTTGCTAGGAAGGGGACGCTGTTATATGTACTATTAGCAGTCTTGTACTTTGGTTTTTGCCTTTAGGAAAAGCACTATGGTAATGTTTCAAGAGCCAGAAAAATATTATACCCACTAATTACTGATATTGGATAAGTTACCCTTAGAAAATAATTTGAGAGAAGAATAAGTTTTAAAACATCTAGACAGGTATAACAGTATGTATAGTAGGGAACCATGGAGTAACCCAAATGTGCAACTTCAGTGCCTCACCCAAGATCCAACTTGAATGACTAAATAATATAACACATCAGTGGGAATTGTTATTTTGCAGCCTTTAAAAAATTATAATTAGGTGACTGTATAAAAACATGGACTATGTTGAACATTTAAATATAAAAACAAAATAAAAAGTTATACACTGGTTATAGCTATGTGAAAATGTATGTGCACATGGACAAACTGGAAAGTAGTAATTCTGAAATAAAACTGCTTGTGTTGGAATGGGAGATTATGGAGAATTATGAGTTAATTGTTTTTTCTTCCCCAAAATTGTATCTAATGTACTGCTTTTTGTAATTAAGAAAAAGGAAAAGCACTACTACTTGTTAAGTAATTTGCTGTTGTGGGAGTAGGTTGTATTAACTTACCCATTATATTGACATGTTCGGTTGAATTATGTTGATTTTTAAGAGACATACGGATGTGGAAGTTTTATCTTTCAATCTAGAACCCTTCGTTACAATAGAACTGGTGCAGAGAGGTACCATTGTGACTCGTATAACTGTATGGCTGCAAGAAAACTTGTAAAATTTAACCAACCAGCTTGATGTTTCCCTTGTTTTACTTCCCATTTAAAAAAATTTTAGAAGTTTTACTGCCATTAACCCTGTCGTACTGTACTGGTGACATTTTCAATATTAACTTTTTTGATACTCGTATTACAAATTAAGATGTGAATTATTTTATTAACATTAAATATAGTATGCTCCTCATTGTGAATTTGTTCAGGAAATGATAATTTTCTTCTCCGTACCTCAGTATATATAGTGAGTTCTGATTGTACCATGTTGTATAAAATTAGTTTTTTAAAACATAACTTTATTGAGATATAATTGACATACAATGCACACAATAAATGGGATATGTGAATATGCTTTGATATTTGTTAAGATTTACTTTAGGTACCAATAAGTGACCTTCCCGGTAAGTGTTATGTGTGGGCTTACAAAAAAATGTGTATTCTGTAGTTGTTTTTCTGTATATGCCCAATTAGATCAAGTTTCTTGAAATCTAATATATCCTTGATGGTTCTACCCTCTGTCCTGTCAGTTAATGGGAGAGATGTTAAATCTGACTGTGATTATGGGTTTGTCTGCTTTGCTCTATGTTTGTCAGTTCTGTCAGCTGGGTTGAAAACCACTGGGCTAAAATGAAAAAGAGAAAAACAAACAGAATCAGGGAAAGTATGTGTGTGCACGTGCACATGGATGCACACGTGTGTGAACATGTGTGTGCCTGTGAGGGTGAAATTCATCGTACAGAAATATTCTGAACTGCCACTTCCTCTAATTTGGCCAGGAATTATTTGACCTATCTTCTATCAAGAAGTGGCATTTATGATTCCTTTCTCTTGAATCTGGGTGTATTCTGTGACTGTTTTAGCCAGTAGAATATGGCTAAAATAAATAGCACTATACCTGTTTTTAAGCCTGGGCCTTAAGGCACTGGCAACTTCTACTTCTACCCTCTTGGAGTGCTTCTGGTATGGAAAGTTAAATACCATGTGTAACTATTTTGAGACCGCTATGCTATAAAAAATTCAAGTCACATGGAAGACCATCTACAGGTACTCTGGTTGATGACCACAGCCCAAACAATGGCCAGCAGCAATGGTAGGCCATGTGAGCTAGCCATTTTGGACATCTCTTCCAGTGAAGGTTTCATTATGACCCCAGCCTGAATTGCATTCTGACTGCAAATGCGTGAGAGATATCAAGTGAGAACTGCCCAGACAGCCTATAGCACAGTGAGAAATAACAAATTGTTTTCTTAAGGTACTAAGTTTGAGTTTTTATTATGCACCAATAAATAACCAAGGCAAAATTTTTTACTTAGGAGAATGGTAATATTGTATTAAAACTCAGTGCATATGATATTGGTGTTGGCCAAAGGTGGAGAGACCCTAAGGGTCTTGTTCACGCTTGTGGAAGGGACTTGAGACTTTTGGTGAGAGCTTAAAAGCTGGAAAAAAAGAGGGCTTCTTGTTTTGAATTGACAACATATTGGCAACATTATTGCCTATAGTAGCATGGAAAATAGAAAATCTGAAGGTAAGTCTGGCTGGGAAGGTTTTTCAGTCAATATAGAGACTCACAACTGGTGTTTTGTAACTGCGTGTGCTACAATACAGGAAGAAGTTGATGAACTAAAGGAACAAGTTCTTGAGCAGAATTTAAAGAAAGTGTAAAGGAGTCAGAAATTGTTGGGTTCAAAAATAAAAACTTAAACTAGGCTTCCCTGCCAAAGATTTTCAAAATAATAAAGGGCTTCAGGGCAAAGATCAAATCAGAGGGATAACAATAAATATTTCAGGATAAAGATCTCAAAGATTTACTTGTTTAAGACCCTTGTTTAATACTTCGGAGACAGGGGGGCCTGGGTGGCTCAGTTGGTTGGGCAACTGCCTTCAACTCAGGTCATGATCCCAGAGACCCGGGATCGAGCCCCACATCGGGCTCCCCGTTCGGCGGGAAGCCTGCTTCTCCCTCTCTCACTCCCCCTGCTTGTGTTCCCTCTCTGGCTGTGTTTCTGTCAAATAAATAAAATCTTAAAAAAAAAAAAAAAAAGACTTTGGAGATGGAGTGCCTGGCGGAGCTACAAAGAATCCTAAGGGCTTTGGGCTACAGCTGTATGGACAGCACAGAGTAGAGAAGTTTTTGTCTCTGAAATAAGTATGTTTTTTCTCTAATGAAACTGATTACAAGAAATGCACAAAGGGGCGCCTGGGTGGCTCAGTTGGTTAATCAATTGCCTTCCGCTCAGGTCATGATCCCGGAGTTGAAGCCTGCTTCTCCCTCTCTCAGTCCCCCTGCTTGTGTTCCCTCTCTGGCTGTGTTTCTCTCTGTCAAATAAATAAAAATCTTAAAAAAAAAAAAAAAAAAAAGAAATGCACAAAATTCTAAAGGCACCGTCCCAGCTTGAACTGAAAGGGATAAGAAAATTACAAAATAAAAGACCTTTGGATTATCAAACTTCTACTGGCAGGAAATAGTCTGAGGAAGCTACCCAGACATAAATAAGGGCTATTTTTATTTTATTTTATTTTATTTATTTGACAGAAAGAAACACAGCTAGAGAGGGAACACAAGCAGAGGGAGTGAGAGAGGGAGAAGCAGGCTTCCTGCCGAGCAGGGAGCTCGATGCGGGACTCGATTCCGGGTCTCCAGGATCATGACCTGAGCCGAAGGCAGTCGCTTAACCAACTGAGCCACCCAGGCGCCCAATAAGGGCTATTTTTTAAGAAACGGTAAGGGTAACTCAGAGAGGAGCCAAAAACAGAGCTAACTTACGTTGTAACCAAGGGATTGGCAACATATGCCTCACTAGAGTTAGATTTGCTAGGTAAACCAGTAACTGTTGCGTGTCTCGTGATTTCCTTCTTTCTGAGTAGAAATACTTTGTGGTTATCGTGTTTGTGGGCAGGGGACAGATAACTTGTCTCTCGGTTCTCCAGAGAACTGGAATTGAGAGGAGCTACACCTGGGCCTGATTTGGTGCTGACATCCTGGGCTTCGAGCTGGGGTTGCAGTGACGTGAAACCTTGGGGATCATGGTAGAGAATTAGTATATTTGACGTTTGGTCAGAGGGCAGATTGTAGTAGAGAGATAACTACCAATTCTTTCATATTTTTCTCACAGAAAGGTGAGGGGGTTTGTGTCTCTGCCCCTTGAATCTGGGTAGATCAAGAGTATTCTTTGATCAGCAGAATATGGCAGCATGACCCCTGGCCTTAAGAGATTGACAGTTTCTACCTTTTTCTTTTGAAGAAAATGAGAACAGATACTGATCACAACTGAAAAATATTCAACCATAATGGGTTGAATTGTGCACCTCCCCCTCAAAAGATCTGTTCAGATCCTAACCCCTGTACCTATGAAGGTGACCTTATTTGGACTTAGGGTCTTTGCAGATGAAATCAAGTTAAGATGAGGTCATACTATATTAGAGTGGGCCCTAACCCAGTGATCATTATTGTAAGATTAAAGGTGGGGGTGGGGGCTGGACACATGCACATAGGGAAGGCCATGTTTCAACAGAGGCAGGTATTGGAGTGATGCGGGTGTCAGCCAAGGAATGCCAAAGGATTGCCAGGAGCAACCAGAAACTGAAAAAGACCAAGAAGATTCTTCCCAAAAGCATTCACTGGGGGCATGACCCTGCCAACAATTTGATTTCAGACTTCTAGCCTCCAGAACTATGAGAGAATAAATTTGTTACTTTAAGCCACCAAGTTTGTGTCAATTTGTTACGGCAGTCCTAGGAAGAATACATCAGCAAAGCATCTATATCATCAAATTCTCATTTTCTTCCTATGCTACACCATATGGTTTCTTCTGCAAGATCTTCTTTGACTTCTTAATGCTCTGGTGCTCCATGACTTTGTTCTTAATTGTCTACCCTCCTCATGCTTCTTAGTGAGTTAATCCATTACTGTGCTTTAAATATGTGCTTTAAATACTAGCAATATGTTCATGTCTCTCAAACTTATAGTTCCATACCTGGAGATTAGTTGGCTAGAGATAACATATTCAATTACAGTTAGCCCTTGAACAACTCGTGGGTTAGGGGCATTGACCTCATGCACAGTCAAAAATTTGCATATGATTTTTACTGCCCAGAAACTTAGCTACTGATAACCTACTGTTGACTGGAAACCTTACTGTTAACATATTCAACACATATATTTTATATTCTGTGTATTATATTGTGTATTCTTAAAATAAGCTAGAGAAAATGCTATTCAAATCATGAAGAAAAATACATTTACACTACTATATTGAAAAAATCCACATATGTGTGGACCCACATGGTTCAAACCTGTGTTGTTTAAGGGTCAACTGTACTTATCCTTACTTGGATACTTTAAGACATATCTCAAAATTATTTTATCACCTGTCCAATTTTTCCTCTCTCGATAAATGATACGAATATCCATCCACATGCTTCTATTGTCATTGATGTTTGCCTCTCATCATGCCATCTCTTAGTAACTGCTGTCAAGTTTTCTTCCAAATCTATCTCAAACATACCCTTATCTCTCCAGCCTCATTGTAACATCCTGTCCCCAGTCATCATCTCTGTGTCAGACTAGTACAGAAGCCTCCTAATTGGTCTCCCTGCTTCTGTTCATATGCCCACACTATTCATTCACATACAACCAGGTCAGCATTTCAAAACTGTAGATCCAGACTATGTCATTCCTTTGTTTAAAACCCCTCATTGCCTTCGCAAAGTACTGAAAATAAAATTCAAACCGACCTCTGGCATATAAGACCTTATATGCATGAGAAGGCTATATGCTTCAATAATAAATAAGGGATACAAATTGATTACATTGCACAGGTTTGAATTCAGTAAGACATGCTATTAGAAATATAAAAGTTGAGGGATGCCTGGGTGGCTTAGTTGGTTGGGCGACTGATTGCCTTTCGCTCAGGTCATGATCCTGGAGACCGGGGATCGAGCCCCGCATCGGGCTCCCTATCACAGTGGGAAGCCTGCTTCTCCCTCTCACTCCCTCTGCTTGTGTTCCCTCTCTAGCTGTGTTTCTCGCTGTCAAATAAATAAATAAAAATTAAAAAATCTTAAAAAAAATATGAAAGTTGAGTGGCATAACTTCACAGAGAGCCAAGCCACAAAGATAGTAGTTCTCACTAAGAGCCAGTAGGCCATCCAGTGAGCCTAAAATAGAGGGCCTATACTCCTATGCAGTTTGCATTAAGAAGACCACATACCTTAGTATGTGTTAAATATGCTATGACTCAGTAAATAAATTGTTCCTCCCTGACTTCCATAGAGACACCTCCCTTACCCCCAGATGGCGGAACAGTCACTCTTCTTCAGCCCTTCCCACCATCAAGGTACTGTGTCTGCCTGGAATGGCAAGGTATTTTTTATTCTTGACTGCAGACCTTCATCTATACTCCCCACTGAGAAGACAAAGCAACATTATTTTCTATGGATAATGTATACTCTACGAAATGGATCACTAGAAGAATGAAAGGGAAGCTGCTTTCATGTGGAAGCAGGATATCATTAGTTTTTAGTTAGATTAAACAGTGGTTTACACAAAGTCACCCAGTGACCAAATCATGGTGCCAGGAACTAGAATTCTGAATGCAGTTTCATTCCACTACAACTATTTCTCAAAGTGGTCTGCAAATCATCTGCATTAAACTTACCTGGTGGTATTTGTTAAAAACATGCAATTTTGGCCTTCACTGCAGCTGTGGTGAATCAGTATTTTGGGAGATAGGCCTAGGTATCTAAAATTCCAACAAACTCCCCCAGGAAAAGCTTACATATGTTCAAGTTTGATAATCACCACATTACCTTTGCTTTTTCTGATACACACACTAGAGTAGTCATTTCTATCGGCAACTTTCAAAATACTTCCCAAGTATTTTAAATTCACAAGACTTCAATTTCACCTGAAAATTCACCTTGATTTCTTTAACTGTAATATGAAAATTTTCTTAGGTAATATCTGAATGCTTTTAAAATCTAAAGGTAATTGTCCAATTGCTAGATTGTAGGGCAGTTCTATTTTTAACTTTTTTAAGAACCTCCATACTGTTTTCCATAGTGGCTGTACCAGTTTGCATTCCCATCAACAGTGTAAAAGCGTTCCCCTTTCTTTGCATCCTCACCAACGTCTGTTGTTTCCTGTGCTGTTCATTTTAGCCATTCTGACAGAGGTGTGGTGGTATCTCATTGTAGTTTTGACTTGTATTTCCCTGATGCTGAGTGATGTAGAACATCTTTTCATGTGTCTGCAGACCACCTGTCTGTCTTCTTTGGAAAAATGTCTCTTCAGGTCCTCTGCCCATTTTTTAATCAGATTGGCTTTGTTTGTTTTGTGTGTGTGTGGGGGGGGGGGTTGGTGTTGAGTTGTATGAGTTTTTTTTTAATATATATTTTGCCTATTAACTCCTTATTGGATATATCATCTTTTCCCACTCCAGTAGCAAAAAAAAAATCTTTTTGCTTTGTTGATGATTTCTTACACTATGCAGAAGCTTTTTATTTTGATGTAGTCCCAGTAGTTTATTTTTGCTTTTATTTCCCTTGCCTTAGAAGACATAGTTAGAAAAATGTTGCTATATCTAATGTCAGAGAAATTACTGCCTTGGGTCACTTGTAGGATTTTCATGATTTTAAGTTTCACATTTAGGTCATTAATACATTTTGAGTTTGTTTTTTGTAGGACGTTAGAAAGTGGTCCAGTTTCATTTTTTACATATAGATGTCCAGTTTTCCCAGAACCATCTATTGAAAAGACTGTCTTTTTCCCATTGTATGTTGTTGCTTTCTTTGTCATATATTAATTTGCCATATAAACGGGAGTTTATTTCTGTGGTTTCTGTCCTGTTCCACTGATCTGTATTTTTGTGCCAGCACCATATTGTTTTGATTACTACAGCTTTGTAGTGTATCTTGAAATCTAGAATTGTGATACCCCAGCTTTGTTCTTCTTTCTCAGGACGACTTTGGCTATTCAAGGTCTTCTGTGGTTCTGTACAAATTTTAGTATTGTTCTAGTTTTGCAAAAAATGCTGTTGGTATTTTGATAGGAATTGCATTGAATCTGTAGATTGCTTTGGGTAATGGACATTTTGACAATATTAATTCTTCTAATCCATGAACATGGAATATCTTTCCATTTTTCTGTGTGTCATCTTCAATTTCTTTCCTAAGTGTTTTATAATTTTCAGAGAACAGGTCTTTTACCTCTTTGGTTAAGTTTAATCCTAGGTATTTCATTCTTTTTGGTGCAATTCTAAATGGTGGTGTTATTTTTTAAAATTTCTCTTTCTGCAACTTCCTTGTTAGTGGGTAGAAACACTACTTACTTCTTTTTGTATCCTGCCATTTTACTGAATTAGTTACTTCTGGTAGTTTTTTGGTGTAGTCTTTAGGATTTTCTATATATAGTATGTCATCTGTGAATAGTGACAGTTTTACCAATATGGATGCATTTTATTTCTTTTTCTTGTCTGATTGCTGTGGCTAGAACTTTTAATACTGTGTTGAATAAAAGTGTTAAGAGTGGAGATCCTTGTTTTGTTCCTGACCTTGGTGGGCAAGTTCTTAGTTTTTCATCATTGAGGATGATGTTAGCTGTGGGTTCTCATATATGGCCTTTATTATGTTGCAGTATATCCCCTAGAGTCCCATTTTGTTGAGAGGTTTTATCATAAATGGTTGTTGAATCCTGTCAGATACTTTTGTGGCATTTACTGAGATGATCATGATTTTTATCCTTTGTTTTGTTGATGTCTATGACATTGATTGATAAGTGTATATGGAATCATCCTTGCATCCCAGCAATAAATCCCATCTGATTGTGGTGAATGATCTCTTTAATGTATTGTTGTATGTAATTTGCTAAACTAATTTTCTGAATAAAGCAAACCAGATATGAAAGATTACATACTGATCTAATTTATATGAAACTCTAGAAAAGACTGTTTACAATGACAGACAATCTCTCCCATGGTGAGAGCCGAAGGTAGGGATGAATTGGGAAAGCACTCAGGGAATTTTCCAGGGTGATAGACATGTTCTGTGTCTTGTTTGTGGTAGTGGTTACACAGGTGTACACATATTAAGATTCACAGAACTATGCACTTAAAATTGAGTGTCTTTTGTAGGGTGTAAATGATATCTCAGGAAAGTAAATTTAAAAATTCCTGCTGTATATGTTCCATGTTAAAAAATATCTAAGCAAGCAAGGAGAACAACTAAAATTCATCTTTAGCCAAACACACACACACACACACACACACACACACACACACACACTTGTACTTTATTTCTATATATCCCATTAAATAATTTAAAATAAAAATTTAAGAGATATAATTTAGGATAACATAAAGATGTATAACACTAATCAAAAAAAGTGTGCAAGACTGCTAAAAAGAAAAGTATAAAAGTTTATTGAGAGGCAATAAAGATCTAAATAAATACATGTATCTATGTTCTATATTTTAAAGGTTTTAATTATCTCCAAGTGATTTTATAGACTTAAAATAACCTGTTATTCTCAAAAGAATATTTGTTTTGTTCTATGGTACTTGCTGGCTGAAGGAAATGGCCCAGGAAAGCCAACACATCCTTGAAGATGAAATGTTATTTGAGGATCTGTTCTACCAGCTACCAAGAATTTTTATAACATCACGGTAACTATGACTGTGAAATTGCCTCAGGAATAGAGAGAATGAATAAAGAGTTTATTTAGAGCACAGTTGTATCAGTAGTTGGTTTCTGAGAATGGTCCTGCAGATCATTTCCTATAGGAAAGGACCATCTCTTCAATATGTGGTCCTGGAACAATTGGACAAAAAAATTTTACCTCAGTGTTGCATGGGTGGTTTAGTCATTTAAGCGTCTAACTCTCGACTTAAGCTCAGGTCATGATCTCAGAGTCCTGAGATTGAGCCTCATGTTAGGCTCCATGCTCAGCAGGGAGTCTGCTTGAGATTCTCCCCTCCCCCCCCTTTCTGCCCTCTAAAGTAATAAATAAATCTTTAAAAAAAAAACCCTTTTACTTCATACCATACATAGGAATACATTAATTATGGATAGATTGAAGAGCTATATGTGAATGGCAAACCGTAAACTTTTAGGGGGCAACTGTAATGGCTTGAATAAGATGTTCATCTGGAACGTCAGCATGTGACCTTTCTTGGTATAAAGAGTTTTTGCAGGTGTAATTATGATAAGGATCACGAGATGAGATTGTTCCGGATTAAGGTGTATGAGAAAGAAAAGATGCACAGGAGAAGAAGCACAAAGGAGAAGGCAATGTGAACACAAGGCAGAGAGCAGAGACCAGAGTTCTGCAACTAGAAGCCAAAGAGTGCCAAGAGCTGCTGACAGCAAGCGGAGCACTGGCAGGGATAGAAGCTTGGAACGGATTCTTTTTTCAGAGCCTCCAGAAGGAAATCAACACCACCAACACCTTAATTTCAGTCTCTAGCCTCTGGAACTGTGGGAAAATGAATTTCTATTGTTTAAAACCACCTAGCTTATGGTAATTTGTTATGGCAGCTCTAGGAACTAATGTCATAATGTAGGAGAATATTTTCATGATCTCAGGGTCTGAAAAAGTGCAAAAACACTAGTCATAAAGGAAAAGATAAACTATCAAGTTAAAAGTACTTCTTTTCATGAACGCATAGTATGAGGACTAAAAAAACAAGCAACAGAGTGGGGAAAGCTATTTGCCATACATATAACTGACAAAAGACTGAAATTCCAGAATAGGCAAAAGTCTTGAACAGGTATTTCACAGAAGAGGAAATCCAAATGGCCAGGAAACATATAAAATGGTGATCAGCTTTATTAATAATAAGGGAAATAAAAATTGAAATCACAATTATGTACCCAGCAGATTGTTAAAACCAAGCAGAAAAATATGGACAAAAGAATATCAGTCTCTTTACATAAAGAGAAATCCAAATGGCCAATAAAAATATAAAAATTTAAACTCCAACAATTTCAACCACAAAGAGAAGGCATTCATTCCAACCAAAATGGCAGAAGTGTAAAGGTCTGATAATACCAATAGATGGTGAAATTTGGGGTCAATTGAAGTTCTCATACAAAGCTGGTAGGAATGTAAATTGTCATGACCACTTTAGAAAAACTTTGGGCACTATTTGGCAAAGATGAAGACTCACAGACCGCATAACCCAACAGTTCCACCCATAAGTGTATATACCTTGGAGAACCTTATGTTTTATATGTATAAGGATATTGATGATAGCATTGTTTGTAATAGGAAAAAAATGAGACAGGAGAGTCTATCCTTTGGAGCCCTTTGGAATAAAAGCAATGTTGAAGAATAACGTGGTAAAATAGATTTAATAGTCCCAACTCCAAAGGATAAAAACACCTTTTACATGTCAGTGATGCCTATGTTCCCTTCCCTTTCCTGGGATGAGATCCCTTCCTTTTCTCATGTGTGCTTAGGACATTGACGCCAATAGATATAGTCTCCACTTTGAAGAGAAGCTACTCCTTTTGAAGTATTTGTTTTCCCCTCAATGGCCAGCAGCTCCCAAAGCACAGCCCCCTCCCTGCCTCACTCGCTCTTATACTAGCTCTCACAACAGCAAATTTAAAGGGACAGCATTCTAAACACAAGCGCTACTTGTTACATAAGTTATCTTACAGAGTCCAAAGTCCACAAAAATAGGTCTAGATCTAATCTGCCCATTCTGTAGAGTTTTAATTACAAATTCAGCCAGTATTTACGGTAAAGATCTAATTACACTTAAGTTCCCTTAAGATACATTTTTTATACTTAAAAAGAATTCAGATATGAATTTAAAAAAATTCAGATTAGCTATTCCACAGGTACTAGGGCACAACTTGGCCTCTTTGGAAGTTGAAAAACAGTATTTGTGCTAGGATAAATTTTTAGCTGTTTTCTCCATCGAATTCTTTTTAAAGATTGTATTTATTTATTTGAGAGAGAGAGACAGAGAGAGCATGGGCAGGGGGCAGGTGCAGAGAGAGGGAGAAGCAGAGTCCTTAATGATCAGGGAGCAGGTTCTATCCCCGGACCATGACCTGAGCCAAAGGCAGCTGCTCAGCCTTAAGACTGAGCCACCCAGGCGCTTCTCTCCAAGGAGCTGTAAGGTGAGCCGTGTACTGGAGGTAAGTTACCAGGCCCAGCCCCTGCATGAATCCTCTCTAACATCTGTAATACCAACTTTCTTTGTGGCCTCTACATGAACATTCACAAGTCAATTGGATGGATTGCTAAGGACCTCTAATTATTAAAGGCTCTTCCTTCAGGATGTATTGAATCTGCCTCCTTATCATTTTCACTCATTGGTCTTCACTCTGTGCTCAGGAACCACATGACTACTCATCATGTATTTGAAAACAACTTCCATGTTCACAATGAGCTTTCTCATCCACGTTGGACTTTCCCGGCTTATTCAAGGCAGTGTAGGAGAGTGGTTAGGAGCCCCGGCTCAGGCCCAGCTTATATCCTGGGCCAGACAGTCTGCTGCTACCGCCATAGGGAATGATCCTTTGTCTCTGGCCTGGGAGCCTCGTACCTTCTGCTCACGTCTGCCTCAGAACTGTGCCGCCCTGACTTGTTGGCTTGCCAGTTGGCGAGCAGAGGCTGATATTAGCTCCCCCTGGGCTTCATCCATCGTGACAACCAGTACTAAGTTTTGCCCTGTTTCGGAAAGCAGTGACAGAGACGTGCAGTACTTTGAACGTGAAAGGGAAATTCATAAATGCTATGGGCAGAAACCCGGCCGATTTTTAGAACTCTGGCTGATTGTCTTGGGAGGTGAGGCAGTGGGCCTACAATGCTTCTTAGGAATGGCACCAGCTGGGCACCTGGCTGGCTCAGTTGGAAGAGCATGTGACTCTTGATCTTGAGGTCGGGAGTTGGAAGCCCATGTTGGGTATAGAGATTACTAAATTTAAAAAAAAATTATTTTTAAAAAATGGAATGGCAACCACTAAGGTATGTTTCCCTTAGATCTGTCATGCTAATCTTAGATCCATCCAGATGACAGTAAAGGGTCCCTGAGTTTTTGCTGTGGTTGTTTTGTGTGTGTGTTTATTGACAGTCCAAACTGTTGGAAGGAGCTTTGGCCCTCTCAGTTTTTTCTGGGGCTGACTAATGCTTGTGGGAAAGAACTTAGCTGTGTTTTCTCCACCTCACATTGGGATTATGATGCTGATGAGGTGACCCACCGAAGATTGAGAAACAGACCGCAAGAAATATAAATTCTTACAGTGTGCCCTTCCATCGTGGAGAACTTTCCTCTAGTATTAAGGCTGAATGTGAGAGGTGTTATTTTGACAACAGGCAGGAGATGCCTCAGATTTAGGAGGACTTCTCAAAAAAGGCCATCCGCCACGGGGCACAAGCTCCAGCCCAGGCTGGGAAGTGCGGCCGGGGCCTGCCACAGTTCCCGAAGCTGGAGTTGTGCGGGCAGGCGATGGCTCTGCTGCTTGAGCCCGGGCCTGGGCCGCCGGCATAACACTGGGAGTCTGCTGGGCTGCGGTCCCGCACGGCACCACTTCCAACAAAGTCCAGGCGCCCACCTCCAGCGCGCAGTCGCCCCCCTTCCGTGCCTCCTGGTTCCCCTCTCTTCCTCGGGGCCGGCCTCCACCGCTCTAAGGGAAAGGGGGTTAGGAGAGGCCCAAGGCTGCTCTGTCACCGAAGGGAATCAAAGGTCTATGCAGCTCTATGCAGCCGACAAGCATGCTAGGCAACTTTGGGGAGGAGAGGAACTCACCCGTGTGGCTACGGGGGCGACACATGCCCACGTCCGAGTTCCAACGGTTCCCCACGGACCTGGCTCCCAGACTCAGCGAACAGGATTTGGGGGCTTCATCTGGAGCCAGAGGCTGCCAGGACCCTGCAGGCGGGGCCCTCCAGCCAGTTCAAAGTGTTGTTGTTGTTAGTTTTACATCTGACCGTCTCTGAGGAATTATTTGTTAGGCACTTGTGCTCCTCTCAGGTAAGGGCCAGACAAGACTCTCCTGGCCAGAGAGCATGATCCTGTAGGGAAATGCGAGTACTTTTAAGCCTCCACAGTTTGAGCTACAAGTCTATGGTCTGATGATCTTGCCAATCAGAGCTTCCTCTTGCCGCGGGTGCAAGCTGGGGGTGTGGGACCCTGCCTCCCTAACACGGCTACCGCACACACCCCTTTTGAAGAGCAGTCACTAAGCTCTTGCTGCAAGTGAGGGTCTGACTGGTAAAGGTCTTGCAACTCGCAGCATGATACTCCTATTCCGGGGTGGGTCAACTAGGGCTCGATAAGCCTCACTTGTCAGATGGAAATAGCATATCCAAGAATGCGCCTGTTGGGCTCCGGCTCACCGTGGCTGTATCAGGCTGTATCCTTGCCTTCTCCTCCCTCTGACTCCTCTGCCAGAAGCAAAACCACTGGCTCAATGGGGCTCTCCATGCACAGTTCCCTCTACGTGCCTGGGTTTGACTCACTGATGGTTGGGCTCCACGGAAGCCTGGTACGTTTCAGAACTGGGACTGCTGTTCAAGCTCCGAGTCAACAACGTGTCCAACCAAAACTGGGACCCCCGTAGGCAGACTCCAAGCCCACTCTATCTCTGCCCAGTAGTGCTCTTGTTATATTTGGGTTCACTCCTGGGCTCTTGCCATGCTCTGGCTTTTTGGTCTGAACTTGGAAAACCACAGACTAGCAGATGGGATATACCCCCTCTTCTTTGGGGACATGAACTATGGAAACAAACCATGGCTGCGGAGCCAACCACATGCTTCTCTCGCAGAGATGTCCCTGGGGAGACCGCCTGGCGTCCAGCTGCTGACGGAGCTTTGTGCTGCCCTGACCACCACCACGGCCATCTGTGTCTGTCGCCATGCGGGACACAGTCCACACCAATCATAGACTGAGCACAGAGTATAGGAATTAATGTTCCTTCTGCAAACTACCCTACCACTGCCTGCCGTACCAGGACTCCTGGCGAAAGATGACACATTTGTTCCACAGCAAATGTGCCCGCCCTGCATGAGTGTGGCCCCAGCTACTCCGGGATTACGTTAGACTACTGGTCCTCTCTCAGGCCTATTGGTGGTGCTTCCCTGCTGTTGACACTATTTTAGCTTCAGTGTTACTGCTACAGGCCAGTTGACTGACTCCAGTCACACCAGGTGGCCCTTGAAGTTAATCTGTGTCACGTGTTAGGCTTTCTGGACTGTTTGCGGTGTGACAATGGTGTACTTTTTATTGCAAAAGCCACTCAATGATGGGCTAATGGCCAAGGTACTTAATGGACTGCCCATGCTTTCTGCTACCCACAGGCATCTTGTAGTGTTGAGTGTTGGAACAGTTCACTTTAGAAATGAACTCGAAAGATTTCCTACACGCTATCCGTCGTCTTCTCCTAATTCATATACTTTAGCTGGGATATTTTGGTCACTGGATGTGCCTGTCTGCAAAAAGGAATCATCTCTTGGCCACTTCCTAGATTACGGTCAGGACAAATGGGTGGGTGAAGAGCTCACACACCTACTTTGGAAATCCAGCAGTCACCCCAGGGCATTCCTGGGCAGTATGCTTCTCTTTCCCCTAATGGAAGTTGCAGATTGGCCTGGTTGGTACTCCCTTTTGGTGGCAGCCCAGCCAGAAGAGGGCCCAAGGGACATAAACTTAATTCTAGCTCAGCTACTTGGATTCTTCTGTTGGACCCACATGGGCCTAGTGCATAAGGTTAATAACTACACAGCTGAGCACAGTCTCAGTTGCCTTACAGTGGCCTGTGAGGGCCCACATGGAGGACATAATGGGTCTCCATAAGTTTTAGAAAAACGTCCTCATCCCTCTTGCATCTTACCCTCTGGACACAAGGTCTGGGTGTAAGTGGGAGATGGTTGGGGAGAAGGTGAAAGGGAAAACACTGGCGTTTTGGTGGTGGAAGTTAGGAGTCCCAACACCAGGGAAAGGAATGCCTTGGACCTTGGGAAACACAGGGGAAGGAGAGACATTAATAATCCTCCATATTTCCAAACTACCCCTGGACCTTTCTTCCTAAAGGAAAGCACTCAGGTGAGGTTCTCCTGATCTAATACCAAATTTAACTGACTGTTGAGTCTGCTGTACCCCACCAGATAGTTCTGACCACAAGTGATCACCGTTCTCCATAGATTTAATAATAGGCTGATTGAAAATGGCAGGGGATGGCCAAGCCCCTGAACCTTTCATGCAAATTACTGTTGACACCTCTGGGTATCTTTCCCACCCCCATTCCTGTAGCCTTCACTAGTCTTGTGGACTGCATGAATACCACCTAGACAAGCAGGACAGTTTCGACTAGGCTCCATAAATAAGGACTAGGTTCAATTCAAACAGATCGAGGAACCCAAAGGCCTACCAACCAGCTGAGAGATCACAATGAAGACACAGTTAACCTGTGTCCTCCAACTGATGTAGATCACACTTGGGGGGCGCGGATTCCAGGAATTACAATCAGCATTTGCTTTCCAGGTGCAGCTTGTAAGCTGCCAGGACTGGGTTTTTTATGTGGAAGTCAGGAGTTAACTTGCTTCGTCTTGAAAACAACAGTGTTTAAGAAAATACCGTCAGTAGACCCCAGAGCCCTAGGGACATAACAGGGAGAGCTCTCCTCAATGATGCTGCCCTTGATAACTTCATAAGTTTCTCCGAGGGAAAATTTATTTGCTGTTTGTAGCAACTCGTGTGCAATTATTTGTATGATGAGAACCACCCGATTTGTCCTGACTTTAGCGGAAGAGATCAATGTATGACATTGGCCCTGGAAGGCATTCAAGGAAGCTTCAACGAACTGCTCAGGATTGTTACCGTTGATATAAATGCCCTAGGTTTCCTCCTTGCGGGCCACGGCGAAGGACGTACAACTGTTAATGCATACTGCTTTACCTAGATTAATACCTGGGGCCAAGGGGAAACGTCAACACAGAAAAATACCTACGAGGCAGCTGAAGTAGACATTGTTGGTTTATGGGATTCATTCCGCTGATTGGGTCTGGACCCCTGAGGACTACAATCACTAACGGTTGGCCTCATCCTGCTACCTAGAATCCTGTTGATATTAGCATTGTTAAAGGCTGTATAAAACCAACTGAATGGATTTTACCCCCAGCCCATGGTGGGCAGTTTAATTGGAATGATGAACAGAGTGGCACACTCATGGGAAAGGTTGCCAAGAAAGTGTAGAAACAAGGGATAGATATTTCTGGGAGACAATTTTTCGTGGGTCTCTCCTAATTCTGCACATCTTATGAATACAGGCATCCCCTGCATGGGGTGGGCAGAATAATGGATCTCCCAGGATGTCCGCATCCTAATCCCTGGAACCTATGATTCTGTCACCTAAAATACAAAAGGGATTCTGCAGCGGTGGTTAAGGGTCCTGAGATAGGGAGATTATCTTGGATTATGGGGGGGCGGGCAATGTCATCATAAGTGAGAGAGGGGGACAGGAGAGTCAGAGATTGACAATGGAAGCAGATATTAGAGTAACTAGGCCCCAAGCCAAAGTATGTGAATGCTCTCTATAGGCTGAAAAAGGCAGAGAACAGATTCTCCTCTAGAGCCTCCAGAAGGAACACAACCTCTGATTTTTGTCCTTTAGATTCATTTTGGAGGGGAGGGTGGGTAGGGGGGTGGGGAGCAGGGGTAACTGGTTGAAGGGCATTAAGTAGGGCACTTGATGTAATAATGAACACTGGGTATAATATGCAATTCTACCCTGAAATTAACAATACACAATATATTAACTAACTTGAATTTAAATAAAACAAAGACAAAAAATGAAAACGAAAAAGTACAAAAACTTAAATAGGCTCTGGGATTGTAATGTACAGCATCATGACTATAGCTAACAATACTCTATTGAAAATGTGAAGGTTACTAAGAGAGTATATATCAAAAGTTCTAATCACATAGAAAAAGTATACCTATGTGAGATGATGGATATTAATTAATCTTTTTTTAAAGATTTTATTTATTTATTTGACAGAGAGAGAGATCACAAGTAGGCAGAGAGGCAGGCACAGATAGCAGAGGGAACAGGCTCCCTGCTGAGCAGAGAGCCCTATGAGCGCCTCGATCCCGGGACCCTGGGACCATGACCTCAGCTGAAGGCAGAGGCATTAACCCACTGAGCCACCCAGGCACCCGGATATTAATTAATCTTATGGTAATTATTTTGTCATATACATACATCAAATCATGTTTTACACCTTAAATTTATACAGTATGTCAGCTCTATTTCAATAAAACTGGGGAGAAAAAGAAAGATCCGCTTTGGACTTCAGACCTCCGGAATTGTAAAATAATAAATCTCTGTTGTTTCAAGGCACTCAATTTGTGGTTATTGGTCACAGCTGCAATAGAAAACTAATACACTGCCTTTGTTCTGGACTTGTTTTTCAAAGATATTTGTATAGTGAACAGTCTTTGAGGCTATCAGATCTCCCCGCAGAGCAAAGAGCTGCATGTTTACTGCTCACTTAAAAGATCCAAAGTTCCCCAGGCTTTTGGGGTTCCTCTCTTAGAATGCAACCCACTGCATTCACGGGTGTCATTGGCCCCCTCTGTATCATTCTGCAGAAGTTACAGCTTGGGGAATTGGGCAAGAAAATGCTGATATACTGGTTACTGCTACTGCTGTTAGTAACAAAGTACTTTCTTTCTGACCTAGGAGTCTTGTATCTTCTGCCAGCTTTCCAGAAACTGTTAGCTTGTAATAGGGAAAAACCTCAGACTGTTCACAAGACTTGATAGATGATAAAACAACTCAAATAACCCACAGTTTTGTTCTACCTTCACTTTTAACTCATTTGGGAAGAGTTTGTAAGAATTATCTGGAGGAAACAGAATGATAAGAAGACTATACACTTTCTTCAACACCTCTTAGCTTCCTGTGTATAATATCTCAACCAGTGAACTTAAAAAAAATACTTTATTTATTTACTTGAGAGAGAGAGAGAGAGCGAGCGCATGGGGTGGGCCAGAGGGGCAGGTTCCCCACTGAGCAGGGAGCCTAATGTGGGGCTTGATCCCAGAACCCCAGGCTCATGATCTGAGCCAAAGGCAGACACTTAAGCAACCGAGCCACGCAGGCACCCCTCAGCTGGTTAATTTCTTGAGCGCTACAAACTCTCCAACATCCAGAAACATTTTATCCTCTGGAATTCCTAAATGATTTGCTTTATGCAATACGTTTTGCACACTTTAACCTACAGAGAGCACCTAAAATTCCCCCATGGTTCCTTTACTCGGTTTACACAACACAATGGCAGACTCCTCACATAATGTAACCTCCTAAAGTCAGGAAACACATTGAAAATACATATATGAGTTGAATAAAGTTGTCTCCTGAAAAGAAATTACTGGGCTTGGAATTCTATACAAAATAAATCTCAGCTTGAGTCTGTCTAATTATAAAAATATTTATTGTTGTATTCATATGTTTCCAGAAGAACCAGTCTTACCACTCCTGTAAGATATTCAACACTTGCCCTAGGGGCCGTGGCTCAGGTGTTCATAAGAGAGGTCAAAGGAGAATAGTCCCAGAATATTTGAGGCATTTTCATAAAGCCCTGGGAAATTCCAGACTCCTGATAAGAACCGAGTAGGTGAAATGCAACGACTGAGGTCAAATACAAGTTCATAATGGAATCCTGGAAATACATACCAATATTGGGGAGGAAATCCATAGGGGTTTATCACGACTCTTAAAGTGACTCAGAATTAAAGAGACTTTGTACTGTAATATGGTTCTTTGTAGAGCAGTGGTTCTCAAACAGGGGCACTTTGCCTCCTGGAGACATTAGGCCATATTTAGAGTCATTTGATTGTCATGTCAGTGGTGGGGTGGGCTGGGGGCACTACTGGCATTCGGTGAGTGAAAGTCAAAGATGCTACTAAATGCACAGAAAGTCCCCCCAACAAAGCATTATCTGGCTCTAAATGTCAGTGGTGTCAAGGCTGAGAAACCCTGCTGCCCAAGAAGGATAAGAAACCGTGAGCCCGGGGCGCCTGGCTGGCTCAGCCAGCACAGCATGCAACGCTTGACCTCAGGATCGTGATTTTGAGCCCCATGTTGGGGATAGGTATTACTTTTTATTTTTTAAAAGATTTTATTTAGGGGCGCCTGGGTGGCTCAGTTGATTGGGCAACTGCTTTCGGCTCTGGTCATGATCCCGGGTCTCCGGGATCATGACCTGAGCCGAAGGCAGTCGCTTAACCAACTGAGCCACCCAGGCGCCCCAGGGATAGATATTACTTTTTTAAAAAAAAGTTAAAATTACAAAGTCCTACTGGTTGGTAGAATCACTCTGTGTTGACTGTGGCTCCCCTTTGGATGAAACTGCATAGAACCACACAAACACACACCTGTACACAAATGAGTGTCAGTTAAAAAATGGTGCAAACTGAATAAGGCACACAGTCTAGTTGATGTCAATTTCCTAGTTTGATCATAGGCAACAATTTAAGATGTCACTACCGGGGAGACCTGGATGAAGTATACCTGGGACTCTTTGTACTGTTTGTGCAACTTACTGTGAGGCTTTCATTATTTCTAAATAAAAAGTAAAAATATAGGGAGCACCTGGGTGGCTCAGTTGGTTAAGCGACTACCTTCGGCTCAGGGCATGATCCCGGAGACCTGGGATTGAGCCCCACATCGGGCTCCCCGCTCGGCGGGAAGCCTGCTTCTCCCTCTCTCACTCCCCCTGCTTGTGTTCTCTCTCTGGCTGTGTTTCTCTCTGTCAAATAAATAAAATCTTAAAAAAAAAAAAGTAAAAATATAGTGAGACTACAACAAAGTAAGGACCACAGGTGGATTTTTCAGAGGCTTGCCATATCTTCTTCTCTTGTGTGCTGCTGGCCCTCTCTTTGCTTCTGTATGTTTCGCAGTTTTGGGCTCAGCAGTGGAATCCTACTTAACAACCTTCATTCATAGCTTTGGGGTGGCGACATTCCATCCAGTCGTCTACAGTTTCTGTTAGTGAAATTAATAAAGTGAGCCCCTCTTGTCACTACCGCCTCTTCCTCTGCCCTAAAGCTCAGAAACTTATTGAATGTTTTTACTCTATTCTCTTTGACTTTTTAAAAAAGATTTTATTTATCTGACAGAGAGAGAGATCACAAATAGGCAGAGAGAGAGGAGGAAGTAGGCTCCCTGCTGAGCAGAGAGCCCTATGGGGGCCTCGATCCCAGGACCCTGAGATCATGACCTGAGCCGAAGGCAGAGGCTTTAACCCACTGAGCCACCCAGGCGCCCTATTCTCTTTGGTTTTGAAACACCCCTCAAGATAGTTGTGGGCTATTCCTAGGTTGTGGACCACACTTTGAGATCAGCACTCTAGTAGAATTTCTTTCTTTCTTTCTTTTCTTAAAGATTTTATTTTTTTAGTTAGTTATTTATGAGAGAGAGGGAGAGAGAGAGAGAGAGAGAGAGAGAGAGAGGGAGAAAGCACATAACCAGGGGTAGTGAGAGAAGCAGGCTCCCCGCTGAGCAGGGACTCTCCCCTCCCATGCGGGGCTCAAACCCAGAACCCTGGGATCATGATCTGAGCTGAAGGCAGAGGCTTAATGACTGAGCCACCCAGGCTCCCCTCTATCAGAATTTCTATTTCTTACCACTGCATTTCTGAAGTTGCCTGTTAACACGCTTAACAAAATCATACCTATTCCTTAAGGCCTGGCTCAAATCATTTCCTTCAGAATTCTTCTCTGATTCACCTGCCTTCCCCTCCCACACCCCTAGAAGGAATAAGCAATGTTTCCTTCCTCTGAACTTATTACAAAGCAAGTAAGTTTCAAGATGTTTATGTATGAATCTATTTATCTTTCTGTCATCATGCCATAAACCTTGGGAGAGACAAAGGAGTATAAAATGATCTATTGACTCAAATGAATTTCCTCTCTAGTAGAAAACTGACAATTCAACACTTTAGTTCAACAGAAATGCTCTCATGCTGAGATATTAGTTTGGGCCCTGGGTGGTAGATATAATGATTAAGACTTAATCCCTGTTTTCAAGGACCTTTTCTAATAAAAGCAGATATGCACACAATTAAGTGTAATACAAAGCATGACACCAAAAAGGTAATAAAGCTAAATGGAAATACAGAGTATTTTGAGACAATTTCTAATAAAAAAAAAAAGGTTATCAGGGAAAAATTGTTAGGGAAACTCAGGTTTCAGGTGAAGCTTGACAGATGGGTAAACAATAGAGTCAACATGAGAGGGAAGAATTTCTACTTGAAATGAAAATGTTGCTTCGAAGTCTTGAGGCAGGAAAGCGCAGGCTTGGAGACCTTAGGGGACCCATTTGGTTGAGGGTAAGAGAGGAAGGAGAAGCAAGGTTTTTTGGCCAGAAAGAACCCTGGACGCCATGCCCCAAAGATTAGATGCCATTCTGAAATTTTGGTGAGAGCTCATGAAAAATTTCTAAGTGTCATAAGCAAAGCTTAATTATAGAAGGATAAGATGACTCCAAGAGGAGACAGTTTGAGGATGGAGACTTTGCCCTGAGGCAGAAGAACCTCTGTGGGACGTTATGATTGTAACCTAGGCGAGAGTTAGTAAGGGTGTACGCTAGACTGGTGGCAGAAAATAGTTTTAGACAATAGAAGCTATGTAGTGACAAATTGTTAAGTAAATTATTCTAATAATTATGATGGAGGATCAGAGGGAAAAAATTGGTTCCGTAGGTGTGGGTGTTCTAGGTGTGCGAGAGAGGAGGCAGCACTACTGGGAACAGTGTGTGGGGGGTGAGTAATGATTTGAAGGAATGACCAGAGGTGAGGAAAGTATAATGTACAAGTGCTTCTAAATATGCATGACCACAGTGGAGCGCGTCTATAAGGTAGTGGGAATGAAACCTGAAAGTCGGACCAGGAGTGAACTTGAATTTCTAGTTAAGAAACTTGGGCTTTATTTTCCAGGCAGCCCAGAACTTCTGATGGATTTTGAGTAGAGGGAGTAACATGATGGATGCGTGTTATTTCTACCACTTACCTGACATGACACGTATACTACCTTGTGTGCATGTAGTACATGTGTACGTACCTTGTATTGAAGCTACATAAGCACTTGTACACAGCATTAAAACGTGCTCAATAAAGTCGTGTTGGTTGAATTAATTGTCTCACTTTGTCAAGGAAGAATTCTTCTACCTTGTGTACAAGAACCTTTTACCCTTGTACTTGAAATTTGGATATCTGGCTCAAATTGGATGTGAGAGCTGACTGGTAAAATTTCAAGAATCTGGTGACCAAGTTGACCTCAAATTGGTAGTTTGAGATGGGCTATGTTGTAAATATTTACCTCAAGGAAATTGGCAAACGCTATAAATCAAAGCTTGTTTTCTGGAGAATTGGTCATTGAACATTTACCGGCGTGTCACTGCAATCTCTCTCACTTCTCCTTCTCCTCATCCAACCATCCTCTAGGTTTTCTGAGGGACTGAGCCTTATTTGTATTCTCAGCATAGTATTTGGATATTAGTCATGCTCAATTGATATTTGTAGAATGAATGAAATATGCTCCTGTGATTTTTTTCCAACTGATCATTTAATGAAAAAAATGATTTATAAGAAAGTGCCTCAAGTAGACATGCAGACACTGGGGTTCTATTCAGATCCTATGCCTGTTTTTTTAAGTGGTTTGGGAACACAGCCACTAATTCATGTATCTGTAATCCATGGTTCCTTTGCGGTAGAGCTGATTATTTGAGGTAGAGAATGTATGCCTTGCAAAGCCTAATGTATTTACCATCTACTGTTCTCTGGAAATTTGTTGATCCCTATCTAGACCCCCCCACTACCTTAAAATACCCCACTATTCCTTAAAAAGTAGGATTATTTCTAAAAAGTGGTATCTTAGTCATTAAGCGTCTGCCTACAGCTCAGGTCATGATCCCAGGGTCCCATGTCGCCTCCCTGCTCAGAGGAAAGCCTGCTTCTCCCTCTCCAGCTCTCCCATGCTTGTGTTCCCTCTCTTGCATCTCTGTCATAAGTAAAATCTTAAAATCTTTTTTTAGCTTAAATCTTAAAAAAAAAATAGAATAGCATATATACAGTACATTCTTAGAGATAAATTATATTATTTCATAAATTGTGCACATATTTTCTTTTAGAAATTAGACACAGATAATTACAGAGAAATTTCCTAAGAACAGGGTTAGAGATAATGATTGGTTGTCCACCAGTGGAACTTTCTACCTTGAGAAGTAGTGATTACCTCACATCTAGACACATGCAAGTAGTCACTCTTTAGCAGCGTGTATCCTTCAGCAAAAAGCCTTGTGTAATCTCTTCACCTTATTGAGCAATGCTGCCAGAAAGCTAGCTGATGTCAAATGTCTATATTGCAATCTATTCTTTCATAACCCTTACACCCAGATTTCAAACGGGTTCTGCTAAAAAGTAGTCTTCATGGGGGAGTATTTTTTTTTTTGCCAGGACAGGGCTGGATTGTTTAAAAACAGAAATACAGAATGTGTCTTCGCATATTTGGGCCACAGTGGACTGTCACGGTTTCCATTTGCGCAATACTGATGAATGAAGTTAATGTCCTGGGTTCTATATTCCTTGCAAGTGATCTTCAAAGGCAAATGATGACGTCATTTCAAATTCAGGATTGTCAGGGGAAAAATTAACTGACTTCTTATTCGTAGCCATACTCTTGAAAATGACTTGCGCACAACGGTCTTTAATGACAAGCTAGCTTAAGTCTGAACTGCAGTAATAACTTACTTTGATAGAATATGAAATGAACACCTCAGCTACATTAAACTGCCCAGGTGGGTAGGCAGGCCTTGGGCATCCCGTTTCCGTCCCACATATTTTGAGGGACACTCGCGCAGCGCTGTCAGAGGGGCAGGAGAGGCCACTGAGGTGGCCTGATCGCCAGACCACACCGGGCTTAGCCCGTGGCGGGACGCTGGGGCCGTGGAGCAATGACTCCGCGGGATTGCGCAGGGTGGCTGTGGCCCACTTTCCTTTCGTTGTGATGAAGATCGTTCCTCCATTAATTTAGCTTCCAACTCCCGCGCATCGGGCCGTAAAATCAACCATTTAAAATCCTACAAGTAGGCAAATGGACAGATGTTAAAGCCCCAGCACAACTCGTCAGCATTTCCACTCCCCTCCCGTCGCGGTGCGCGCAGAGGCGAGGCGAGCCTGACTGCGCCGAGGGGCCGGGCACGGCCACCGCAGGGTCTACGGGGGGCGGGGGAACACGACCTGGACCACCAGCGCGCAGGCGCATCCGCGGCGGCAGCGCGCAGTGGTCGAGCCTCCTTTCTAGTAATTTCGCTAGGCGTGAGGTCATCATAGTGCGCCGTCACAGCGCCTCCCAGAACCCCCTAATTTACGTTTTGGCGAAGGGGATGAAATATAATGAACTGATCTCTCCCGCCCCATTTTGCTTTTAGTTCTCCACTCCGGCTGCGCCTACTCTCTGGGCAATGGAGCGGGAGAAGGAAAGAAAGGCAGCGTGAGGTGGCAGCGGGGCCGGCCGGGCATGACTCGGCGACGCCGCCAGCCCAGTTACCCGGCGTGCCCTGCGCGGCGCCGGCCGAGGGACGTGGGGGGAGGGGCGGGGAGGAGGAAGAGCGGCGGCGGCTGCGGATGTCGCTGCGACCGAGCGGCATCTGAACACACGGCGGCTGCCAAGCGCCCGACTCGGGCCTGCGCCGGAGCCCACACCGAGCTCCGCGGCTCCTCGCCTGCCAGAGCGGCCTTGCACCCGTTGCCACTGGGGCGGCGTGCCGCGCATTCTCTGCTGCCCAGGCCGGCCGGCTCTGCCGTCTGCTGGCTCCCCCTCGCTCACCCGCTCCCTCCTGCGCGCCTGAGTCACCGCCGCCGCCGCCATGGCCGAGAGTGGTGAAAGCGGCGGCCCTCCGAGCTCCCAGGACAGTGCCGCCGCGGTCGAAGGTGCCGGCGCCCCCGCGGCCGCTGCCTCTGCGGAGCCCAAGATCATGAAAGTCACCGTGAAGACCCCGAAGGAGAAGGAGGAGTTCGCTGTGCCCGAGAATAGCTCCGTCCAGCAGGTGAGGGCCGCTCTGGCCTCGGGCCCGGGGTGGGGGTGGCGGCAGGACCTCGGCCCGCGGCTGGAGGAGACGGTTTTGGAAGGGCCTAGGGGGCGGGGATCGTCCCCCGAGGTGTTCTCGGCCCCTCTCGCGGGTCTCTTCTCGAATTAGATCACACCCAAGTTCCCGGGTTTGCTCCTTGGGACACCGCAGAGGCTTGTGGCGCGGCCCCGCGGCCTGTTTGTGGGACGCGCGGACGCAGCTACCCCCCGCGCCCTCCTGCTCCGGCGTCCGCGGACCACCAGCCTCCTCCCCCAGCTCCCCGCCCCCCGCCGCCTCCCTCTGGCTCTTCACAAAGGAAAGGGACCACCGCCGCGCTCCGGGCGGGGTGGAGGCTGGGCTGGAGCGAGGGTTCGCTTTAGTCTCTGCGGATTTGTCTCTTGGATAAAAAAAAAAAAGGAGGGGGGTGCTCATTGTTTCACCTGCCTGCGGCTTAAGGTAGATTTGGGGGCGAGGAGCACGTGTACGTTTAGTTTTGCGTTTTGGTGGCTGAAATTTGTCCTACCTTCAGTCTTCAAGAAAGAATTAACCATGACGTAGAAATTGTTTTCAGCCACCTCTTAATAGTACTAGGCTTAAGTATCAATGATGACTCTCATTGATGACTTGCTGTTTTCTTTTTTGTGTATTTATTTCTCATCCCTTAGGTGCCAGTCATTGGAAAGGTTTTTGTTTGATTTTAGAGGGATGGTAGCCACGTTTTGCAGATACTAGCGGTTGCAATCGAATAAAAGAGAACAAAATTAGAGTTAATGGGGAATGTTACCGAATAATTTACTGCTTAAAATATGTTCATTTATATAAACTTGGCTGTTAAATGAAGAAACTTGAAGAATTCAACAAATTTGCTTTAGCTTTTTGTTGAATGTACATCCCTGGGGTATTTTTCATAATTGTTGAGTTGATCTCTGGTGGTCTAAAATAATGCGAAGTTTATGAAGATACAATTCCTGAGATGTACACTTAAGTTTCCTCAGGAACAGTAAATGAAGTAGTGGTTTATATAGTTCAGTTCTGAAAGGCGATGTGTTTTGTGAAGCAGTAAATAGAGTGTACCATCAAGTGAGAAACTTTTACTACCTACTGAATCACCTTTGGGGGGGGATGTCCTCAGTTGTATAAAAATTTCCTTTAACACTTTTATGTTTTTCAAAATACAGGAAAGTTGAAAGAATGGTACAGTGAATATTCACATGTGCATCACCTACAATTGACATTTTGCTGTGTTTGCTCTGTCACACAACTAATCATTTATTAGTTCCTTTTGTTTTTTGGAGGCATTTCAGAGTAAGTTGCAAATACCATTAAATGTTTTTCCACAAATAATGCACCTGTATGATCCAAAGCTTTATCAACATGTGGAACTTTTAGTTGACTAGAAAGTTCCCTTTTGACCTTTCTTTACTAGTTCATTCAGTCCCACTCCCCTCCATCCACTAATTTTTTTTTCACCATTAGTTTGGCCTGTTCTAGAACTTCACATAAGTGGGATTAGATAGTAGTACTCTTTGGGGTAAGGTCTTTTTTTCCACTCAGCAAAATGTTTTTGAGGTTCTTTCTTGTATATACTAGTAATATTTTCTTATGGCTGTGTTTTCCGCTGTATGGATATGCCATTATTAATGCACTCCTGTTGAGGACCACCTGGGCTTCTTGCAGTTGGTTGCTGTGAATGCTCTTGTACATTTTTTTTTGGTTGGACAGATGCGTTTCTGCTGTTAAATACTTGGAAGTGGAATGACTGGGCGATAGGATAGCTATAGGCTTAGTTTTATAAGAACCTTTGTTTTTTAAAAAGGGTTCTGACGTCTTACAGTACCACCAGAAGTGCATGGGAGTTTCTGTTGCTCCATATCCCTGCTAGCATTTGATAGTGTCAGTCTTTCTCATTTTAGCTCTTCTAGTGTACCTGTAGCCATGTTAGCTTTTGAAGCCCTTAGGTCTTCTTTCTAGGATTCCTAGTTCTGGTCTCTACTTTCCTACCTGCTTTTCAGTACTTTATTATAAAAAATTAGGATGAAAGAGTCAATATTTTATAAGTAGAAAAATTCACTTAGGTCATTTTATAATGTTCTGTCTATGAGCGTTTGTTTTTGCTTTTTGTGATGGTGGCCTTAAAGTCTGTGGAAGTTTTAATCTTATTCTTCTGTAACCAAAGTAAATTGGTTAAATTAAAGCTTTTGCAAAGCAACTTACTCTGATGGCAGTTGAATTTTTATTCTTAAAAATGCTTTCTATTGAAGTAGAAAACATTATTTAAAAAAAAAAAAGTAACACTGCACCAAGACCCTGAAGACAAGTTGATCTATCTGTGGGATCTGTTAAGAGAAATATACAGGAAAAATGTGTGAATGTAAGAAAAGCAGTTTTTAGATGATTTGTAAATTCTACTTGAAGCACAAGAAAGTACATCATTTTGTAACTTAAATTTTTCTTTTTTTTTTTTTTAAAGATTTTATTTGAC
>PITA01007243.1:42846-93315 GCA_004023965.1 Spilogale gracilis
GACTCGATCCCGGGTCTCCGGGATCATGACCTGAGCCGAAGGCAGTGGCTTAACCAACTGAGCCACCCAGGCGTCCCTAGGCGCCCCTTCTTAAATTTTTCTTAAATGGTTTGTTGGAGTTAAACTTTTTGTTACAGTAGAATTTGTCATTAAAGTATATTTAATGACATTAAGATTCCATGTTCGGTAAAAATGTTCAGTAAGAAATTGGGAAATATTTGGTCCTGAAAATTTTTTTATCTAATTTTAAGATGAAGAGGGTATGGTAGGCAAAAGACTTAGAAAAGGAAAATATGGAAGGGTTACACTTTTTATCAGGCAAGTTCCATATTCTAGTTTAGAATCTCTTTCAGTATGAGTTTCTGTATAATGTAAATTCTCTTTGTATGTTATACTGAAATAGTGTATATATGATTGTTATAATTGGATGAAATCATATTAAACTTTCTGGGTCAGTTCTAAAATATGTTGTAAGGTGGTAATTTTCTTATTTTATCCTCAGGTTCTATTTGGAGTGTATATAACTAATACACATAAACAGGTTACCTTAATACAGTTGGTATTTATTATTACTTGTTTGGAGTTGATAGTAATAACATTTTTTTTATTTTTCTTTTTTGTGAAATTTACTTTTCATTGAGCAGTCCATTGAGTAATGTTTTACATTTCTAGTTAAGGGTAGTTAAAATATAAACTTAACCATGTGTGTTTCAAGGTGATTTTGTAAATAGGGGTTTTCATAATATAAGTAGGTAGATGAAAAAAATTGATAAGTTGTGTGTATTGGCACAGAGTCTCGGTGTAGGAGACTTTTTTTTCCCTATTAGTTATTTATGTACTATGGGGAACAGTTTGAGGACTTCCAAGTATTAACAAAAGAGATGAAGTTGGAAATGGGGTGGGGGTGGGGGTATAGTGTGTCAGTCACTCATTAAAATTAATGCAGAGAATTGGGGTGCCTGGGTGGCTCAGTCGTTAGACATTTGCCTTCGGCTCAGGTCATGATCCTGGAGTCCCAGGATGGAGCTCCGCATCGGGCTCCCTGCTCCTTGAGAAGTCTGCCTTTCCCTCTCTCACTCCTCCTGCTTGTGTGTCCTCCCCAGCTGGGTTTCTCTCTGTCAAATAAATAAATAAAATCTTAAAAAAAAAAAAATTTAGGGGCGCCTGGGTGGCTCAGTGGTTAAGCCTCTGCCTTCAGCTCAGGTCATGATCCCGGAGATCCGGGATCGAGTCCCACATTGGGCTCCCTGCTCGGTGGGAAGCCTGCTTCTCCCTCTCTCACTCCCCCTGCTTGTGTTCCCTCTCTGGCTGTATTTCTCTCTGTCAAATAAATAAAATCTTAAAAAAAAAAAATTAATGCAGAGAATGGAAGGGAGCTTCCAGGTAACATCTAACTAGCTTGTTGGGATTTTATAGCTTTCTGGGTTATAGTGTAGGATTTGGAATACAGTTACCCGAAATTTTCAGGAAACATATATTCTAATTTCAGAAAACATTTCCATCTCTTGAAACTTTTAGAAAAGTATTAATATACGTAGACATAAATACTGTATTGCATAGATTGGAGCCTTTTCTTGCTAAGGGGACTTTGCTGGGTGTCAGGATCGTTACCACAAACACCATTTAACGTTATACTTTATGATGGAACTAGAAATGCACTATCCACTCTGATACTACCAGCTACATCTGATTGTTGAATACTTAAAATGTGGTTCGATTGATTTGAAATGTACTGAAAGTGTAAAATACAGATTTTGAAAACCTGTGGCTGGGTTCTTTCACTTAGTGTAATATTTTCAGGTTCATCTGTGGTGGTGTAGCATGGGTCAGTTCTTTTTATTGCTGAATAGTATCCCACTGAGTGGATATATTTCTCATTTTATTTCTCCATTCATCAGCCAATGGGTTGTTAATCATTTGGGTTGTTTCTTTGTGACCAATCTGAATAATGTGTCTATGAATAACTGAAAAATTTTTGTGTGGACATAAGCTTTTGTATTTCTTTTGAATGTGTACCTATGAGTGGAAATCCTCGGTCATGTGATAGCTCTCTATGTTTAACTTTTTGAGGAACTGCCAAACTATTTTCCAAAGTGACTGCACCATTTTATATTCCCACCAGCAGTGCATGAGGGTTCCAATTACTCTGCATTCCTTGGAACACTTGTTATTGTCTGTCTTTGATTATTGCCCTCCTAGTTACTGTGAAGTGCATCTCATTGTGATTACGTGACTCGGTGTGGTCTTGTGGGGAGGGGTCCCCAAGCCCCATCTAGGAGGACCATGAGATCAAAACTATTTTCACGATAATTTTATTGTGTTTTTCACCCAAAAATCAACAGTATACTTTCTCAGACGCTGTGAAGTGTGGGATATCACAACAGATGTGAAAATCCATTTCTCTTCTGTTAGACTAAAGAAATTTGCAAAAATTTAAAACAATGCTGCTCTTCACACTGGGGAAATACAGTTACTTTTCATAAGAATATTATTTATATTAACATGTAAAAGAGTTTGTTACTTTTAAATGAGTGTTTTTAAAGATGCCTCAGTTTTAATTTTTAATACAGCAAAAACATCAGTAGATACAACGTTCATAAATGAAAACTTGGGTTTCAAATTTGTAAGACCAAAAATTTCTCGAAGTACTTGATAGATTAAGTAGGTACTTTTAAGGTTTAAGATTGACTGCACTATGTTGCCATTGTCCCTTGTCTGGATAGGAGCTTGCTGGTGAGTCTCGCTGTGCCTCCCCCACCCCCAACATTCATTCCCCCACAACAGCAATCTCTGAAAAATGTTAATCAGATCATATACTTATACTTAAAAGTAATAGCTCACCTCTGATCTTAGACTTACATACTTTGCCTTGACTACTGTGTACCTAGAGCTGCCCTGTGTACCTACAGCTCCCCTACCTCTCCATTCTGGTGTGTTCTTTCCTCTTTGGTCTCTTAACTCTTGCCAAATTGACTTTTTATTCCTTACTTTTTTTTTTTTTCCTGCCTCAGGACTTCTTTGCAATTTGTTCTTTCTACCTGGGATGCTTCCTACTCTGCGTGTTCCCACCCATACCTTAAAGCTCAGGGCAAAGGTCACTTTCTCACCGCAGTATCCCTGCTTGTCTAGACTAGATTGGGATTCCCTGTTGTATTTTCTTACAGCACTCTGGTTTTGGGTCATAATTCATCACAATTTAAATTCAGTATTTATGTGGTTATTTGATTAATGCGTATTTCTTCTGCTAGAGATGATCCTTGTTCACCATTGTGTTACCAAAGCATAGCACATAGTTGGGGTCAGTAAATACTTGTTTACAGGTGAATCTAGACCATTATGCACAATATTATGTATTTAATAATAACTGCCCGTTACTGAGGCTTCATTGGGTACAGTATGTACATAATCTCATGGCTTCCTTCCCTCCTCACAGCTTGTCTTAAATTGCCCTCCCCTTAGGTTCCCACTCTCCAACTACAGCTCTTGAGTGCTTCAGATATATTCACTTTTGTTTGTGGTTGCTGGAACATAATTCTTGTAGAACAGCCATTCTTGGCTGGTCATCTTCATCTGAACCACAGAACACAGAGTGACTATTGAATGACTGTCTGTTTTTCTCAAAGATGGTTCATAACTACTATAATTTTATTTTTTCATTTTTTATTTTTAAAGATTTTATTTGTTTGAGAGAGAAAGCACATGTGTGAGTGGAGGAGGGGGACGGGGAGACAATCTGAAGCAGACTCCACGCTGAGCACAGAGCCTGTTGCAGGGCTTGATCTCAGGATGGTGAGATCATGACCTGAGCTGTAATCAAGAGTGGGGGGTTTAACGGACTGAACCACCCAAGCTACCCGAAAACTAATTAAATGCATAGGAAAGAAGTAAGTATGGTCAGTGATGTGTTGGTAAATGTTTATCAACCACTTCTTCAGGAAAAACAGCGCTGATTTGAAGTATTTGCTGATTTTCACGGTGTACTCTTACAATGACAGATATTAAGCTACCAATATTAAACTGGCTTACAAAATTCCTGAAAATTTATCATTCTCAGCTGATAGGAGTCATTGATTACAGTGCCTTAACGCCGGGTCAGCCAATTATAGTGGGCCAAATCACCATGTCTGTTCACTTACATTATTATCTATGACTGCTTTCAGATTGGCCATATGGCCCACAGAACTGAAAATATTTTTTCTTTAGCCCTTTACTGAAAGTTTGTTGACTTCTGCCTTAGGCATTAGAGCTTACTGTTCTAGATCCTCTCACATGGGTGCCCCAAAGCCTTCTCACTGGGAAATTTTACCATGGCTTACAGTGCTACATAATAGAAATTTAATGCAAGCTGTGTGTAATTTAAATTTTTTCATATTTACTTAAAAGTGAAAATTTTCAGGGGCGCCTGGGTGGCTCAGTTTGTGATCCTGGAGTCCTGGGATTGAGCCTCACGTCAGGCTGCCTGCCTGCTCGGCGGGAAGCCTGCTTCTCCCTCTCTTACTCCCAGTGCTTATGTTCGTTCTTTGGCTGTGTTTCTCTCTGTCAAATAAATAAAATCTTAAAAAAAAAAGTGAAAATTTTCCATTGTAAAATACACATAAAATTGACCATCTTAACCATTCTTAAACGTACAGTTCGGCGGCATTAAATACATTCGCATTGCTGTGCAACCATTACTGCCGTTCATCTCTAGAATTCTTTTCATTTTGCAAAATAGATACTGTACTTATTAAACAATAACCCCATTCCCCTCCCACCAGCCCCTACAAGCATTCTACTTTCTCTCTCTGAATTTGACTACTCCAGGTATCTCATAAAAATGGAGTTATTTGTTCCCTTATGACTGATTTTACTTAATATAATGACCTCAGGTTTCATCCATGTTGTAGTAGATGTCAGAATTTCCTTCCTTTTTAAGAGTGGATAATATTCTATTGTATGTATTTGCCACATTTTGTTTATCCATTCATCGGATGATGGACACTGCATTGTGCTGCCTTTTGGGTATTGTACTTTTAATAATACGTTGTATTTAACCCAGTGTGTCCTAAATGTCATTTCAGCGTGTAAATAGACTTAGAAGTTGAGATATATTTCCTTTCTTTTTTATACTAAGTCTTTAAAATCTGGAGTGTATTTTATACTTACAACACATCTCAATTTGGACTAACCACATGTGGCTACAGACTTCTAAATTACATGGGACAGCTAATAGAGTCTTAACATGTCTTGTTCCTTACTTACCTCTCCTCTATTATTCACTGCATTCCAACCATTTGTCTTGTTTTCCCCCAGATAATCACTTATTAGCTCTTTCCCTCTCTGGGCCTTTGCCAGTGCTGCTAATGATAGTAATAGAATAGCTGGTGTTTATTCTAGACTTATCAAGGTGTAATACATTATTTTTTTTTTAAGTTTCACAACTTTCTTTTTTTTTTTTTAAAAAAATATTTTATTTATTTGACAGAGAGAAACTTAGCCAGAGAGGGAACACAAGCAGGGGGAGTGAGAGAGGGAGAAGCAGGCTTCACGCAGAGCAGGAAGCCCGATGTGGGGCTCGATCCTGGGTCTCCAGGATTATGACCTGAGCTGAAGGCAGTCGCCCAACCAACTGAGCCACCCAAGCGCCCCTAGTTTCACAACTTTCTGATGAAAGTATGATTAACCCTTTTTTAAAATGAAGAAACGGGGTCGCCTGGGTGGCGCGGTGGTTAGGCCTCTGCCTTCAGCTTGGGTCCCTGCTCGGTGGGAAGCCTGCTTCTCCAAAACTCTCTCACTCCCACTGCTTGTGTTCCCTCTTTGGCTGTTTTTCTCTCTGTCAAATAAATAAAATCTTTACCCCCCCAAATTTTTTTTTAATGAAGAAACGGTCACTTAGGTTGCTCACTCAGTTAAGTGACTCACTCTTGGTTTCAGCTCAGGTCCTGATCTCAGGGTCATGAGATTGAGTCCTGCACTGGGCTCTGTGCTTAGTGTGGAGTCTGCTTAGGACTTTCTCTCCCTCTGTCCCTTCCCCCTGCTGTCTCTCTCTCAAATAAAGAAATAAATTCTAAAAGTAAAATAAGTAAAAAGAAGAAACAAACTCAGGTTAATAACCTGATCAAATTCAGACACCCAGTAAATAGTAGAGCCTAGGTTCAGATCCAGTGACTAATTTTGGAGTCCACACCTAACCACTGCTCCAGGCTGCCTTGACTTTTCTCTGTCTGGGTTTTTCTGCCTTAAACTTTGTATGTTTATTTATATTTTTTTAAGTTTTTGTTTAAATTTTAGTTAACCTGTAGTGTAATATTAATTTCAGGTGTATAGTATAGTGATTAAAGTTTATTTAAATGTTTATCAGAGTTTGATTGGGCTCATCAGTCTAAATGAGTTCAACAATTCTAATTTGCGATACCATTTTGTGATTATATGTACTTTATTTTTGCTATCTCATACTGAATTTTGCAAGGGTAGGGGCTGTTTTGCTTTACCTCTCAGTCCCACTGTGCTCGGCACCTATTGTGTAATGCACCTATTTATTGAGTGAGCAAATGGTGTTTTAAAGATTTATTTGCAATATTTTGTGCTCATTTGGGGGATATTTTTAACTGATTTACTTAGAAAAATGTGATGCTTGTTCTTAGTTTAGTTAAGTGTCGAATGGCATTATTTCTGTTGTTTCTCTGTAAGAGCATCTTCCACTATTTAAAAAAAGAAAATTTCATTAAATTAAGAGTGGAAAATTTTTAGAGACTAAAGTTGATATCTTCTGTAAATCTGTTTGATGTAAAAAGTTTTGGGTTAGCATACAATTCATTATAGGTATGATAAAGTGTAGGTATATGTGTCTGTGCTTAATGCAGAATATTTTCTTTACCCTAGAAGATCTGAACTCTGGTCTTTACAGGTAAACTTACGCCATCATCAGCTAGTTTGATTTCTAAATGATACAACGTAGACTGCTTGGTTTATTTGTTATTGGTTAAGCAGCTGCTGTTAGAGATTTCTAGGGTTGAGACTTGGGTGTAATGATTTTTGGTAAAACAAATTTTTATAGCCTTTAAGACTCCTCTGGTGATTCTGTTCAGAAACGTATCTATATACATATTACCCATATGTAATTTTCTGTTCTTGTTAAGCAGATGGATCATTATTCTACACTTTGCTTACTCCCTTGTCACTTGTTTGTGGTCTTTCCATAGTGGCATATTTGGAACTTATTCCACTATTATTTATTTATTATTTGTAAAAGTTTTGTTAGGATTTTGAGAAAGGGGAAAGTGTGTATTGGCATATTAATTTAAGTATATTGAAATGTGGCCTGCGTTTTGGAAAGAACATGAACGTTGGAATTGGAGAGATCTTTGAGCAAGGTGCCTTTACTCCTTCGAGCCTCACTGGCAGCATTTTTAACAGGTGATATAATACTTGATTCAGTAGATTGTATGGAGGATTTTGTGAGATAATACGAAGTACCTGGCTGAGTGTTTATATGCTCTTACTTGTATTGGTTTCTTTCCTCCTGCACCCTTTTATTTGCCAGTGAATTGAGTCTTAATCTTTCGCAGTAGAAGGAAGCTTGAATAGTATCCTAGCATGTGAATAGTTAAACATTTATTTACTATTCTTTGTCAGGTTTTAGTCACAGAAACTCTTTTTAAAATAGTATATGGGGCGCCTTGGTGGCTCAGTTGGTTAAGCGACTGCCTTCGGCTCAGGTCATGATCCCGGGTGATCCCGGAGACCTGGGATTGAGTTCCACATCGGGCTCCCTACTCCGCAGGAAGCCTGCTTCTCCCTCTCTCCCTCCCCCTGCTTGTGTTCCCTCTCTGGCTGTGTTTCTCTCTGTCAAATAAATAAAATCTTAAAATAAAATAAAATAGTACATTTTATGGCTAATGCACTTTGATGTTTATGGCTGAGTGTTCAGTTTCCTATTTATAAGAAGGTGCCCTTTTCCCATATAGCTGCTCATGTCTCTAGTTATGTATCATACTCAACATCTTTGTGTTAGATTTATGCAGTATTTTTTTTTTTAATGAGGATATTAATTAAGGTCACTCGGACATCAGATATTTGGAGAGTGATAACTGGAGAACTATTACATAGGACGATTTATTGAGTATGGATTTTTTTCAAGAGATTACTAGTATTGAACGAGGAACTGATTAAAAAAGACTTGTGACTTAAAATACTAAAATAGCAAATGTTTAAATGTAGTATATAATTCAGACACTTAGAAAATTCTTGCTAAATGCTATTAATATGTGATTCTGCAGGGAATACAATTAATATGTATCTTTTAATGTTCACAGCATTTTTTTTAAGGCTGCAAAATTTATTTTTTTTCTGAGGATACTTAATAGGAGCAGAGACAGACAGCAAAAGGCAAGTTTGGATTGTGGGATTGTTGTAAAGGATGACCATATTTTAGCTCACTTAAATGTTAGATTAACTTAATCTTATTTATTTATTTTGGCTTAATTTAATTTTTAAAAAGTGGTTATAATTCAGAGTGTATATTCACATAATTAGGGTAGAGTATTTGACTTTGCACGAGTGTGAGTATTCTGCCGCCAGGTACTTTACATACCTCTCTTAATTCTCCCATCAGCCCTGCAGAATAAATGTTATCTCCATTTTACTGATAAGGGAACCTAGGGTCAGAGATCCTTAAGTAACAGCCTCAAGATTTGAAAGGGGCAAAACTGAGATTTGAACTCAGGTCTAAATGTTTAAGAAACATTCTTTTTTCTTACCACTTTGTTTCCTTTCCTCACTCCACCTACATGTGTGTTTCTTCCCCCAATTAGTCAAGAATAAGAAGTAAGTGAAGTGGGCCCCGACCAGCTGAGATTGGTATCATAAAATTTGACATACTAGATCACACATTTTCACATTATCTCAGCATTCTACTTTACATGGTTTTCTAGTTTTCTAATTCTTGATTACTTATTTGCCTCTTCCTCCTGGTGAAAAATAGCAAATTTGGGGGAAGGGGAGATATTTTGTCAAAGTAAGAACCTAGTAAGAACCTGGCAAAAAAAAGCAGATACAGGGTACCTTGAGAGTCTGGAACAGTATCATTGTATTGCAGGACAGCAATTGATATGTGCAACATTAACTCAGCATTTTCAGAAAGTTACATTATATTCAGTAGAATGGAAAATAATTTTGGTGATCACACAGGGGTAATAAATAGCTGGAGAATCTGTTGATGTCAAACACCTGTCTTTGGATGTTGTTGAGAGAAGTGGCTAGTGACAGTTGTTTTGTACATGCCGAGTTGATTTCAAATTATTTGAAGTGTGCTAGAATTTTGATTCTTCTGGTTATTGGGGAAATGTCTGGTACTTCTAAATTTTCAACTCTTTGGCCCGTTGGTTATTATTGTAGGTTGTCAGTGTAAGAGCAGACTAGGAAACATACATTTATAGGAAACATGGATCCTTAGAGGCCCATTGTAGCATACATTTTTCATTTTGAGTTAGTGGTAGCAACATAGGCCTCAGGACAAAAATAAGAGTATCTAGGTAGTTTAGATATAAGTAAAATACAAAAACCTTTCCTTTGTGGTTAAGAATCTTCCCTAGATACATGGAAACATTTTATATAATTCATTGCATAAGTTTTATGTTCCTGCAGAGAAATAGTACTTGTGGACAGTCTCTATGTAAAACAGTTTTGATAGTTTTCAAGATTGCTAATTTTTTTTTTTTTTGTCAGTACTACGTAGCCTCTGATTTTTTCTCCTGTTCAATGAAAGGATAGTAAATAAAAGACATGGAATTAAAGTTCAGATGTTAGAAAATTTTGATATTTTGAGGACCTAGAAACTGAAACTGTTTCTATCTACCTAAATAGTGCAGAATAGGAGTTTAAGGAAATCTGAAGTATGTAGAGTTTTGGCCCTTCTATAAAAAAACATAACATTGTTGGGTACTAAACGAGAAAAATATGCAGCCAAGACTATTTCATCCAGCTAGGTTGTGATTGAAAATAGAAGGAGTGATAAAAAGCTTCCAGGACAAACAGAAACTAAAATAATTTGCAATCACCAAACCAGCCCTTCAGGAAATATTGGAAGGGGTCCTCTACACAAAAAGAGAGCCCAAGAGTAACATAGACCAGAAAGGAGAAGATAATATACAGTAATGGTCAATCTTATAGGCATGAAATTCGTATCTTCCAAGTTACCCTGAATGCAAATGGGCTAAGTGCCCCAATCCAAAGACACAGGGTATCAGATTGGATGAAAAAAATAAGATCCATTGATATGCTGTTTGCAAGAGACTCATTTTAGACAGAAAGACCCTCCAGATTTAAAGTGGGGGGGACCATTTATGCTAATGGACATCAAAAGGAAGCTGGGGTGGCAATCCTTATATCAGACAAGTTAGGTTTTTTTTATTATTATTATTTTATTATTTGACAGAGAGCTCAGAAGTAGGCAGAGAGGAGGAAGCAGGCTTCCTGCTGAGCAGAGAGCCTGAAGCGGGCCTCAATCCCAGGACCCTGAGATTATGACCTGAGCCAAAAGCAGAGGCCATAACCCACTGAGCCACCCAGGCACCCAAGACAAGTTAGATTTTAAACCAAAAGACTGTAATAAGAGATGAGGAAGGATACTATAGCAGAAAGGGTCTATCCAACAAGAAGAACTAAAGATTGTAAATATTTATGCCCCTAACATGGGAGCGGCTAATTATATAAGCCAGCTAATAACAAAATCAAAGAAGCACATCGACAGTAGTACAATAATAGCAGGGGACTTAAACACCCCCCCTCACTGAAATGGACAGGTCATCTAAGCAAAAGATCAGCAAGGAAATACAAGCTTTAAATTACACATTGGACCAGATGGACTTCACAGATATATTCAGAACATTCCATCCCAAAGCAACAGAATGCACATTCTTTTCTAGTGCACATGGAACATTCTCCAGAAAATATCACATTCTGGGTCACAAATTAGCTCTCAACCGGTACCAAAAGATTGGGATAATTCCTTGCATTATTTTCAGACCACAGTGCTTTGAAACTCAAACTCAGTTATAAGAAGAAAGTTGGAAAGAATTCAGATACGTGGAAGCGAAACAGCATCCTACTGAAGAATGAATGGGTCAATCATGAAATTAAGGAAGAATTAAAAAATTCATTGGAAGCACCTGGGTGGCTCAGTCGTTAAGCGTCTGCCTTTGGCTCAGGTCATGATCCCAGAGTCGTAACCCTACACCTAAAGGAGCTGGAGAAAGAACAGCAAATAAAGCCTAAAGGAGAAGAGAAATAATAACGATCAGAGCAGAAATCAAAAGAACAGTAGAACAGATCAACAAAACTAGGACCTGGTTCTTTGAAAGAATTAATAGGGTTGATAAACCCCTGGCCAGACTTACCAAAAAGAAAAGAGAAAGGACACAAATAAATAAAAATCATGAATGAAAGAGGAGAGATCACAACCAACACCGAAGAATAAACAATATTTTAAGCAGCTATATGCCAGCAAATTAGACAATCTGGAAGAAATAGATGCATTCCTAGAGACCTATAAACTACCAAAACTGAACCAGAAAACCTGAACAGACCCGTTACCAGTAAGGAAATTGAAGCAGTAATCAAAAATCTCCAACAAACAAGAACCCAGGGCCAGATGGCTTCCTAGGGGAATTCTGCCAAACATTTAAGGAAGAATCAATACCTATTTTTCCGAAGCTGTATCAAAAAATAGAAATGGAAGGAACACTTGCAGACTCATTTTATGAGGCCATCATTACCTTGATCCCAAAACCAGATAAAGACTCCACCAAAAAGGAGAATGACAGACCAATATCCCTGATGAACATGGATGCAAAAATTCTCACCAGAGTACTAGCTGATAGGATCCAGCAGTATATTAAAAGGATTATTCACCATGACCAAGTGGGATTTATTCCTGGACTGTAAGGTTGGTTCAATATCCACAAAAGAATCAGTGTGATACAAAACATTAGTAATATTAGAGAAAGGGCAAGAACCATATGATCCTCTCAATAGATGCAGAAAAAACATTTGACAAAGTACAGCATCCTTTCTTGACTAAAACTCTTCACAGTGTAGGGATAGAGGGTACATACCTCAATATCATAAAACTTAGGAGAAACCCACAGCAAATATCATGCTCAATGGGGAAAACCTGAGAGCTTTTCCCCTAAGGTCAGGAACACAGCAGGGCTGTGCACCATCACTACTGCTTTTCAACATAATACCAGAACTTCTAGCCTCAGCAGTTAGACAACAAAAAAAAATAAAAGGCATCCGAATCAGCAAAGAAGTCAAACTCTCACTCCTGTGAATGACATGATACACTATGGAAAACCCAAAAGACTCCACCCGAAACTGCAAGAACTCATACAGGAATTCATTACAGTATCAGGATACAAAAATTAGTGCATGGAAGTCAGTTGTGTTTCTATACACCAACAAGACAGAAGAAGGAAATTAAGGAGTCGATCCCATTTATAGTTGCACCTAAAACCATAAGATACTTCCGAATAAATCTAACTAAAGAGGCAAAGGATCTGTACTCAGAGAACCATAGAGTACTCATGAAAGAAATTGAAGAAGATACAAAGAAATGGAAAAACTTTCATGTCCATGGATTGGAAAAACAAATATTGTGAAAATGTTTGTGCTACCTAGAGCAATCCCTGTCAAAATACTATCAACTTTTTTCACAGAAATAGAATAATGCTAAAATTTTATGGATCCAGAAAAGATCCCAAGTAGCCAGAGGAAGAAAACCAGAGGTGATGGCATCACAATTCTGGTGTTAAAGCTTCATTACAAAGCTGTCCCCATCAAGATAGTATAGTACTGGCACAAGAACACACACAGATTAATGGAACAGAATAGAGAACCCAGAAAAGGACCTTCATCTCTGTGGTCAACTGATCTTTGATAAAGTAGGAAAGAGTGTCCAATGGAAAAAAAGACAATCTCTTAAGCAAATGGTATTGGGAAAATTGGACAGCCACATGCAGAAGAATGAAACTGGACCATTTTCTTACACCACAAACAAAAATAGACTCAAAATGGATGACAGACCTAAATGGTAGTCAGGAATCCATCAAAACCTTAGAGGAGAATACAGACAGCAACCTCTTCGACTTCAGTCTCAGCAACTTCTTCCTAGACACATTGCCAAAGGCAAGGGAAGCAAAGGCAAAAATGAACTGTTGGGACTTCATCAAGATAAAAAGCTTTTGCAGAGCAAAGGAAACAGTCAACAAAACCAACCGAAAGACAGCAGATAGGATGGGAGAAGATATTCACATATGTCATATCAGATAAAGGGTTAGTAACCAAAATCTATAAAGAAATTATCAAACTCAATAGCCAAGGAATAAGTAATCCAGTCTGAACAGACATTTCTGCAAAGAAGATATCCACATAGCCAGCCCATGAAAAAGTGCTGAACATCACTTGGCATCAGGGAAATACAAATGAAAATCCCACTGAGATACCACCTGACACCTGCCAGAATGGCTAAAATTAACAAATCAGGAAATGACAGATGTTGGCGAGGATGCAGAGAATGGGGGATCCTCCTACACTGTTGGTGGCAATGCAAGCTTGTGCTGCCACTCTGGAAAACAGTATGGAGATTCCTCAAAAAGTTGAAAGTAGAGCTACCCTATGACCCAGAAATTGCACTACTGGGTATTTACCCCAAAGATATAAATGTAGTGATCTGAAGAGGTGTGTGCACCCCAGTATTTATAATAAGCAGCAGTGTCCACAATAGCTAAACTATGAAAAGAGCCCAGATGTCCATTGACAGATGAATGGATAGTGAAGATGTGGTATGTATATCTATAGAATGGAATATTATGCAGCCATCAAAAACATGGAATCTTGCCATTTGCAATGACATGGTTGGAACTAGAGGGTATTAATGCTAATTGAAATAAGTCCATCAGAGAAAGACAATTCTATGATTTCACTGATGTGGAATTTGAGAAAGAAGGCAGTGGTTCATAGGGGAAGAGAAGATAAAATGAAATAAGACGAAACCAGAGAGGGAGACAAACCATAAGAGACTCTTAATCTCAGGAAACAAACTGAAGGTTGCTGGATTGGAGGGGTATGGGAGGAGGGATGGGTGGCTGGGTGATGAACATTGGGGAGGGTATTGTGGTGAGTGCTGTGTAATGTGTACGACTGATGAATCACAGACCTGTACCCCTGAAACAGTACATTATATGTTAATAATTTTTAAAAATCATAACATTGTTTACATTGATCATATTTGGATTATAGCTTTCTAGAGTATAGCATATTTGGAAAAGCATGTATCTATTTGATATGGTATGATTAAAAATATGGTTTATGGAGTAGCAGGCAACTGAATTGACTAGTTTGTTTTTTGCTAGTTCCAAGCTTTGGATATTTTACTCCAAATAATAACTTTAGTCTTCTACGATATTACATTAGTCTTCTGTTGGGGAGTGGTTCTCATATCTAAATATTTTGAGATTGGCTTGAAATTTAAAATTTTTATAAGAATTGAATTACAATTGGTAGTCAGATGAGACAATTTTCCTGTTACAGCACTACAACTATAGCTGAACTGTACCACTGTCTCTAACATATGCTTTCCAACTTGGACTATGAAGTGCCATGAGCTTATACTTGAATTGCTTTAGGTGCCCCTAGGAACCAAGAGTTCCACCCTTGTAATCACCACCTCCTCCCAAAGGTAACTGCTGTTCTCATTTTGACACTATGGATTTTACCCCTCCCTTTTTTCTTAAACTTTATATACATGAAACCACCGTTTATCCTCACATTGAGGGATCTGTGATTGACATGTGGCTATAGTTAATTTATTGTCGTCGTGTGTAATATATTAAGTAAATATACCACAATTTCTTCTACAGTTAAAGAACATTTGGATTGTTTAAAGTTCTTGGCTAATGACAAAGAATACTGGTTTGAACTTTTGAATGTGTCTTTTGGTGTACCTGTGAACCCATAATTTGTTAGATAAAAATCCTGTAAGTGGAATTGTTCGGTCAATAGAGTAAGCATCCATTCAGCTTCTGCCTCAAAATATTTTTCCAGAATATATCAGCCTATACTTCTATCTGTAATGTTTGTGGATTCCAGTTGCTGCACATCATTTGCAACACTCGTACTAGTTTTTTAAGTTGAACCATTTTGTGAGTATATCAGTGGTTTTAATTTGAAGTTATCTGATTGACAGTTAAATAGGAAAAGCAGCTTTTGTGTTAGCCATTTAACTTTAATTTTTTGACGGTTTCTCCTTTAGTCTCTTGACCATTTCTTAATTGGGTTTTGTCTTGATATTTGTACACATCTTGTGTAAAATCTGGATTCAAGCTCTCTTGGCTGTTGGTATTTAAGATGTTTTCTCTCTGTTGCTTATCTCTGATAATAATAGTTGAGTTTATTGTGCCTTTTTGTTTAAGGATTTTATTTATTTGAGAGAGCACTGATGAGCCTGCCTGGGAGCAAAGAGGAGGAAGGGGCAGACAGAAAGGGACAAGCAGACCTCTCCGCTGAGCAGGGAGCCCTATGTGAGGTGTGTTCCCAGGACCCTGAGATCATGACCGATGAAGGTAGATGCTTAACCAACTTTGCCACCTGGGTGCCCCTATTGTGCCTTTTTTTTCCTTTCCTTTTCTTTTTTTAATGGTTACATCTTTTTGTGTTCATCTTAGGACACGAAATTTTCCAGTTATATAGAATTTTTTTGGTAAGATTTATTTCTTTGTTTGTTTGTTTATTTATTTATTTATTATTTGACACAGAGCGAGAGATCACAAATAGGCAGAGAGAGGCAGGCAGAGAAAGGGGTGAAGCAGGCTCCCTGCCGAGCAGAGGGATGTGGGATTCAATCCCAGGACTCTGAGATCATGACCTGAGCGGAAGACAGAGGATTAACCTTCTGAGCCACCTAGGTGCCCCTGTAGAGAATTTTATTGATTTTTTTTTTTTTTTGGTACTGTTTAATTGCATGGTAGTATTTAATTTGCATGTGGTGTTTAATTTACATGCTTGGTAAGATTTTCACTTGAAATATGTTGCCCTGCTTTCTGGCACAGCATATGGTCTAATTTTATAAATATGCTTAAAAAGAATGTTTATTCTGTCGTTGTTGGGTGCAGTTTTCTATATATTTCAGTTAGGACATTTGTTAACTATGTTCAAGTCGTGTGTGTGTGTGTGTGTGTGTCTGTCTGTCTGTCTTTTTTGGCCTGTTTTATTCTAGCAGGTACTGAGGTAAATGCTGGAATCTTACTGTGCTTTTGGATTTGTCTCTTTTTCTTGTGGTTATGTTTAGTTTTTGTTTTATGTATTTTGAAGCTGCTTTATTATGTATGTATACTTTTAAGTTTTATCTTGTGAATTTAACACTTAGAACATTGAAATGTCCTAGTGGCTTTTGTATTCAAGTCTGTTATGTTGATTAGAATAGCCTCATTCACTTTGGTCACACCCATTCTTTTTGTTTTCAACTTTTCTTTTTCTTTACAGTTTAGGAATACCATTTTAAGCAGCGTGAAGTTGAGTTTTTAAATCCAGTCTGGTAGTCTTTGTCTTTTTAACATATAGTCCATTACATAATTTCTGCTAAATTTGGTTTATGTTTACCATTATACTTGTTGGTTTTTAAAATTTTTCCTGCTTTAGAAACAGGAAGAAATTGACAATCTGAATAGACCAATATCTAGTAACGAGATTAAAGCAGTGATCAAAAACCTCCCAAAAACAAGAGCCCAGGACCTGACGGATTCCCTGGGGAATTCTACCCAACATTCAAAGAAGAAATAACACCTATTCTCCTGAAGCTGTTTCAAAAAATAGAAACAGAAGGAAAACTTCCAGACTCTTTCTATGAAGCCAACATTACTCTAATCCCCAAACCAGACAAAGACCCCATCAAAGGAGAACTTCAGACCAGTATCTCTGATGAATATGGATGCCAAAATTCTTTTTTTTTTTTTTTTTTTAAAGTTTATTTATTTATTTGACAGAGAGAAACACAGCTAGAGAAGGAACACAAGCAGAGGGACTGAGAGAGGGAGAAGCAAGTCTTCCCGCCAAGCAGGAAACCCGATGTGGGGCTCGATCCTGGGTCTCCAGGATCATGACCTGAGCCGAAAGCAGTCGCCCAACCAACTGAGCCACCCAGGTGCCCCTGGATGCCAAAATTCTTAACAAGATCCTTACTAATAGGATCCAACAATATATTAAAGAGATATCCACCACGACCAGATGGGATTTATCCCAGGGGTGCAGGGGCGGTTCAACACTCACAAGTCAATCAACGTGATAGAACAAATCAATAAGAGAAGAGAGAAGAACCACATGATTCTCTCAATTGATACAGAAAAAGCATTTGACAAAATACAACATCCATTCCTGATTAAAACTCTTCAGAGTATAGGGATAGAGGGAACATTTCTCAACTTTATAAAATCTACCTAAGGAAAACCCAAAGCAAATATCACTCTCAATGGGGAAAAACTGACAGCCTTCCCTCTGAGATCAGGAACAAGACAAGGATGCCCGCTCTCACCACTATTGTTCAACATAGTGTTAGAAGTCCTGGCAACAGCAGTCAGACAACGGAAAGAAATAAAAGGTATTCAACTTGGCAAAGAAGAAGTCAAACCCTCTCTCTTTGCAGATGACATGATACTCTATGTGGAAAATCCAAAAGACTCTACCCCCAAACTACTAGAACTCATACAACAATTCGGTGATGTGGCAGGATACAAAATCAGTGTACAGAAATCAGCTGCGTTCTTATATACTAACAAGGAAAATATAGAAAGGGAAATCAGAGAATCGATTCTGTTTACCATAGCACCAAAAACCATAAGATACCTAGGAATAAACCTAACCACAGAAGTTAAGGATCTGTACTCGAGGAACTACAGAACACTCATGAAAGAAATTGAAGAAGACACAAAAAGATGGAAGAACATTCCATGCTCATGGATCGGAAGAATAAACATTGTTAAAATGCCTATTCTGGGGCGCCTGGGTGGCTCAGTGGGTTAAAGCCTCTGTCTTCGGCTCAGGTCATGATCTTAGGGTCCTGGGATTGAGGCCCATGTCGGGCTCTCCGCTCAGTGGGGAGCCTGCTTCCTCCTCTCTCTCTGCCTGCCTCTCTGCCTGCCTGTGCTCTCTCTCTGTCAAATAAATAAATAAAAAACCTTAAAAAAAAAAAAAAAAAAGCCTATTCTGCCCAGAGCAATCTATACATTCAATGCCATCCCAATCAGAATTCTGCCAACATTTTGCAAAGCCTTGGAACAAACAATCCTAAAATTTATATGGAACCAAAAAGACCCCGAATTGCCAAGGAATTATTGAAGAAGAAAAACAAAGCCGGGGGCATCACATTACCTGATTTCAGGCTTTATTACATAGCTGTGATCCCCAAGACAGCATGGTACTGGCACAAAAACAGACAAATAGACCAGTGGAACTGAGTAGAGAGTCTAGATAGATATGGACCCACAAATCTATGGTCAAATCATCTTTGACAAAGCAGGAAAAATATCCAGTGGAAAAGACAGTCTGTTCAATAAATCGTCCTGGGAAAATTGGACAGCTACATATAGAAGAATGAAACTAGACCATTCTCTTAAGCCACACACAACGATAAACTCGAAATGGATGAAAGACCTCAACCTGAGGCAGGAATCCATCACAATTCTGGAGGAGAACATAGGCAGTAACCTCTTTGACATCGGCCACAGCAACTTCTTTCAAGACAGGTCTCCAAAGGCAAAGGAGAAACAAAAGCGAAAATGAACTTTTGGGACTTCATCAAAATAAAAAGTTTCTGCACAGCAAAGGAAACCGTCAACAAAACAAAGAGGCAACCCACAGAATGGGAGAGGATATTTGCACTACAGACAAAGGGCTGATATCCCAGATCTGTAAAGAACTACTCAGACTGAACGTCCAAAAGGAAGATGATCACATCAAAAGATGGGCAGGAGACATGAAGAGGCACTTCTCTGTAGAAGACATACAAATGGCTAACAGATGCGTGAAAAAATGTTCATCATCACTAGCGATCAGGGAAATTCAAATCAAAACCACACTGAGAATACCACCTTACACCATTCAGAATGGCCAAAATTAACAACACAGGAAACAACAAGTGTTGGAGAGGCTGCGGAGAAAGGGGAACCCTCTTACACTGTTGGTGGGAATGCAGGTTGGTGCAGCCGCTTTGGAAAACTGTGTGGAAATTCCTTAAAAAAGTGAAAATAGAGCTATCATATGACCCTGCAATTGCACTACTGGATATTTACCCCAAAGATACAGATGTAGTGACAAGAAGGGCCATATGTACCCCAATGTTCATTGCAGCGGTGGCCACAATGGCCAAACTGTGGAAAGAGCCAAGGTGCCCTTCAACAGATGAATGGATCAAGAAGATGTGGTACATATATACAAGCGAATATTACACCTCCATGAGAAGGGATACCCAACTTTTGTAGCAACATGGACCGGATTGGAAGAGATTATGCGGAGTGAAATAAGCCAAGTAGAGAAAGTCAAGTATCACATGGTTTCACTTACTTGTGGTGCATAAGGAGTAATATAGAGGACAGTAGGAGAAGGAAAGGAAATGGGAAGTAGGGTAAATCGGAGAGGGAAACGAAACTTAAGAGACTTTGGACTCAGAATCAAACTGAGGGTCTTGGAGGGGAGGGGTTGGGGGGATGAGTGAGCCTGGTGGTGGGTACTGAGGGCACCTATTGCGTGGAGCACTGGATGTGCGGCATGAACAGTGAATCTTGGAACACTGAAAATAAATAAATTAATTTTTAAAAAGTTTCATTTTCATTTCCTCCTTAGCAGTTTGTTTGCTGAGAAGTGTGTGTGTGTGTGTGTGTGTGTGTGTGTGTGTGTGCGCGCGCGCGCATTCTTTTGATGACATTTGATATGTTCCTTTATTCATTTTTGGGGAACATTTGTTGTAACACCTAGAGCAGGCAGTGATCCTTAAATTTTAGTGTGCATCAGAATTACCTGGGAGGCTTGTTTAAAAACCATAGATTGCTGGACCCCATCCCTGGGGTTTCTGTTTGGTTGGTCTGGGGTAGGGCCTGAGAATTTGCATTTCTACCAAGTTAACCTAGCGGTGAATGCTGCTCATCTGGGGATGGTACTTTGAGAAGTACAGCTGTAAGGCAATTTTGCAGCCTTGTCATTATTAACACTTTGAATTGGGTAGTTCTTTGTTGTTGGAACTATCCTGTGCATTGTAGGAAGTATAGCAGCATGTCTGGTGTCTACCCACCAGATGACAGTGGTTGTGAGAAGCAGAAATATCTTCAGACTTTGCCAGATGCTTCCCAGGGTGTATAGAGGCCCCCATCCCCATTGGGTATCACTGTTCTAGGGTGCCTGGGAAAAATTCTTATGTCCATATCTTTAAGTATTTTTCTTTTAGGATAGATTCTCCTTGGAGACACTGTGATATTAGTCTTCCTGCCCAGGTGAAGCCCCCTGCCATCAGTGTTCTGTTTGATAGATGTGGGGTGAAGGGGGAAAAGGCTCAGCATATAGTGTGTCTGTTTACTTAATTTTCTTAATTTAGTATTACCCTCTTGCTTTCATTGTGCCTTGTGTGTTCTTTAGTGTAGACACTCTGTTTTGTTTCCAAAGAAGAAAAAATCCTGTAGTCTTCGGTTGGGTTTGAGGAGGGCAACTGTTTGCTTAGTGTGAAGTGAGGATATGTCTCCTTCTGAGACATGCAAGTATTCCTCTTTGTTTTAGCCCTTAGGCATCTCTCAGCTCCTGATCTCTTCCCTCAGCCTTACAGTATTGAGTCTTCTGGGAATTCTGCGGTTTCTGGGAATTGAATTAACGGTTAGTTTTCTGCGTCGCCAGTTTAGGATTCAGTTGTTTTGGGTCTGCTAAATTAATCAGGTGGATTAATTGATCCACCTGATGTCCAGCTTTAAAATTTTGTTCTAGTTGAGACTAAAAGTTCTCAGTTTGTTCTGTCATCTCTTTTTGCTAATCCTGTCTCCAGAAGAGATTTGTATCTGGAATATATAAAGAATATTTGAGGGTTGCCTGGCTGGCTCAGTCAGAAGAGCACAGGACTCTTGATCTTGGGGTTGTGAGTTTGAGCCCCCCACATCGGGTGTAGAGGTGATGTAAATAAAATTTTAAAAAAAGGAATTTTTGTAACTCAACAATATAAAAAAGGACAAAGGATCTGAATAAATAATTCTCCAAAGAAAATATATAAATAGGGCGCCTGGGTGGCTCAGTGGGTTAAAGCCTCTGCCTTCAGCTCAGGTCGTGATCTCAGGGTCCTGGGATCGAGGCCCTCATCGGGCTCTCTGCTCAGCGGGGAGCCTGCTTTCTCCTCTCTCTCTGCCTGCCTCTCTGCCTAATTGTGATCTCTGTCAAAAAAAAAAAAAAAGAAAAAGGTAGATTAGTGGGGATGCCTGGGTGGCTCAGTCAGTAAGCCTCTGCCTTTGGCTCAGGTCATGATTTCAGAGTCCTGGGATGGAGCTCCATGGGCTCCCTGCTTGGCAGGAAGTCTGCTTCTTCCTCTCTCACTCCCCCTGCTTGTGTTCCCTCTCCAGCTGTGTTTCTCTCTGTCAAGTAAATAAATAAAATCTTAAAAAAAAAAAAAGTTTATTTATTTAACAGAGAGAGACACAGAGAGGGGAGAACAAAAGGAGGAGTGGTGGGGGTGAAAGAAGCAGGCTTTCCCTGAGCAGGGACTCCAGTGCAGGGCTCCTTGCCGGTTTTCACCTCTGAGCTCTTTATTGCTGCTATAAACATTCATATACAAATTTGATGTGGACATAGGTTTTCATTTCTTTTGGTACATGTATAGATGTAGAATTACTGGGTCATATGTATCTCTTCATTTAACCATTTGAGGAATCACCAAGATTATTCTAAGTGGTTGTACCACATAGTGGTTGTACATTCCCAACCACAATGAGTGGTTGTACATTCCCACTGGCAGTATATAAGGGTTCCAATATCCACATTCTCACCAATATTTATCATCTGACTAGCCATCCTAGTGGTTTTGATTTGCATTCCCCTGATAGCTAATGACACTGAATATCATTATATATCATTATGACACTGGGATCATGACCTGAGCCAAAGGCAGATGCTTAACAACCGAGCCATCCAGGCACCCCACATTAGTGGTTCTTAAGTGTTGCCGTGGTGGGGGAATAGGGAGGTAATAGCTAAAGAGTAATAGTTTCTTTTAGAGAAGATGAAAATGTCCTAAAATTGACTGTGAGGTGATTGCATATATCTGTGACTATACGAAAACCACTGAACTGTATACTTTCTTTCTTTTTTTTTTTTTTTTTAAAGATTTTATTTATTTGACAGAGAGAAACACAGCGAGAGAGGGAACACAAGCAGGGGGAGTGAGAGAGGGAGAAGCAGGCTTCCCACTGAGCAGGGAGCCCGATGTGGGACTCGATCCTGGGTCTCCGGGATCATGACCTGAGCCGAAAGGCAGTCGCTCAACCAACTGAGCCACCCAGGCGCCCCTGAACTGTATACTTTCAATGGGCAAATTGTATGGTATGAGTTATACCGCCATAAAGCATTAAAAAATCCTGTACTATGTTAGTGGAAATTTAACAGATATAAGAGTAGATGTGTTTCTTTAGTCTGGCATTTTACCTTCAAGTCTTAAAATATGCTAAAATGTTATATAATTACAAGTAAGACAAATCCATTTATTTTGGAATGACATATGAGGGATATTAAAAATTCTGAAAATGTTTTCTTTAAGGTTAGGAAAACACATTTAGATTTAAATTAATCTTGTTTAACATATGAAACAGATTATAGTTTATCTGGGTGGATTGGTCCTTGAAGTCCTAACCTGGGGGTTTATTAACATGTCACAGAGAGAGGGACATATTGAACCTATCTTTGTTTCTGTAAATGAAATAGGATTAAAACCCATCTACCTCAGAGTTACTGAGGAGTGAAAGAGCTGGCATTGTAGGAACTGCAGTTTATGGGCCACCACCAGTGTGTTTGATGCTTGCATTTTACATACATCTCATTCAGTTCTTAGAAAACCATGTGTTTTGGGGTGCCTGGATGGCTCAGATGGCTGAACGTATGCCTTTGGCACAGGTCATCATCTGGGGGATTCTGTTTCTCCCTCTGCCTGCCACGTCATGCTCACTTTCTCAAACAAATAAAATCTTAAAAAAAAAAAGAAAAGAAAAATAGAAAACTATGGATTCTGCTGCTCATTACATTGTTACGATTTCTAGTAGCGACCAAAGGGAGAAATGACACATCAGTAATAGGAGAATGGTTAAATTATTGATTGGTCTCTCTCTGTAGGATATTATCAAATGGTGTTTTACAGAAATTTCTTTAGTTGAAATTGTTACCTTAGATAAAAAGGTCGTATGTTTTCAGATAAAGGAAGGAGAGCTCAGATGGAAAAGTTCTATAATATTTACTGTAGCATAATATTGCATTATCTTTATGATTAAAAAGCAATAAACGGTTACACTAAGTGTTGTAACGTGAATATGAAAAATTTCATTCATACACAAAGGTCGAGTGTGATGACCTTTCCCGCACTTCTCATTTTCAACAATGATTGACATATAGGCTGTCTTGTTTTATTTATATTCCCATACACTTCTCCTTCCCTGCCTTCTGCAGGATTTTGTAAAATCTCAGATTTTATTTAATGTGTCTTCCTACTTACAACAACCAAACATACCCCCTTCTGTTTTGAAAACATTCCCTTGGTGATAGTGCTTTATCTTTTGAGACCCATTTGTGTCGGGCCTTAGGGTAAAGTGGTTTAAGATGTGATTCTTTCCCGAATTCGGATTGGTTCTCCAAGGTCTGTTAACGGCTTCCTTGGCCTACTCTGAGATTTCCTGATTTGGAGGGTGGAGTAAAGCCTTAAGCATACAGGTGATAGTGATAAAGATATGAGAAAACACTGATCTAAAGATTTTTTTTTTTAAGATTTTATTTATTTATTTGACAGAGAGAAACATAGCCAGAGAGGGAACACAAGCAGGGGGAGTGAGAGAGGGAGAAGCAGGCTTCCCGCTGAGCAGGGAGCCTGATGTGGGACTCGATCCCTGGTCTCTGGGATCATGACCTGAGCCAAAGGCAGTCGCTTAACCAACTGAGCCACCCAGGCGCCCCGAGAAAACACTGATCTAAATAAATACTTTTTTTTTTCTTTAATAGTATGAAGATCTTTTCTCTGTTTTTGCATGTTGTTGTGCCTAGGGTTTTTTTTGGCTACTTCCTAATCTTTCTTTAGTTTACATTGGAAAACTTTCTTTAATTGCCCTTGTGCTTCCTCTGTACTTTGTGGTTTACTTGACTCTTTCATTACTGTCCTTCAAAGAAAGATTGTTGCTCTGTATCTTTGCATGTTGATAATACTCTGTGTGTGTGTGTGTGTGTGTGTGTGTGTGTGTGTGTGTGTGTGTAGATAGTACTTCTTGTTAATGTTGAAGGAAAAGGTGGGGAGGAAAGTAGGTATAATAGGCTGAGAATATGAGGTTGGCTGTATACCTATTCAATTAGAATGGAGCAGGACTGGAGATGGAAAGCTGAGGCACATATTACTGTAAATGTGGTAGCGGCTATGTGTGGCTTGAACTATAGTTAGCACCACTGATACAAAAAGAACAAGGATATTGGAAAGAAGTGAGTTGTCAGGCCTTAGCAGAAAGTTAGGACATGTATACTTATAATAAAACCTTAGTGGTTGGAGATGAGTGAAATGTTAATACTCATTTCCCACCATGATTAAGATACCATCATAGAAAAAAATGTATCTTTATATTGTTTGAATTGTTGCAGTATCTGTAGAAGGGGCCTTTATCAAGTAGTAGTATAAACTAGACTGGGTGATGTTATATAAACACCTGTAATAATTGTTTTTTGTCTTATTTAGTTCAAGGAAGAAATTTCTAAACGTTTCAAATCACATACTGACCAACTTGTGTTGATATTTGCTGGAAAAATTTTAAAAGATCAAGATACTTTGAGTCAGCATGGAATTCACGATGGACTTACTGTTCACCTTGTCATCAAGACACAAAACAGGTATGTTTTTAGAAGGCCTAGAGCTTTAAATGTGAATAAATGTTTATATAGTTAACCCTTGAATAATGGAGGCATTAAGGGCACTAATTGCCATGTAGTAAAAAAAAAATCTGAGTATACCTTTTTGACTCCCCCAGAACACTCTAGCCTGCTGTTGAGTGGAAGCCTTGCTGGCAATGTAAACAGTTGATGATCACATATTTTGTATGTTATACGTATTATGTAACTGTTTTCGTACTATAAGGTAGGAAAAATGTTAACTAAAATCATAAGGAAGATACATGTATAGTACTGTCCCGTCTTTATTGAAAAAAATCAAAGTGTAATTGACCTCTGTAGTTCAAACCAGTGTTGTTCAAGAATCAACTGTATTTCTTTTTAAAAAATAACCTGTCTTGGGGCTCACTTGGTTAAGCCTTCTGCTCAAGTCATGAGCTCAGGGTTGTGGGATTGAGCCCCATGTTGGGCTTCCTTGCTCAGTGGGGAGTCTGCTCCCTCTCTCTCAAATAAATAAAATCTTTAAAAGGAATAAACAAAAAAGAGCCAGTCTTGGCTTTACATGGCTTTCTCTACATTAATATTTAAATAGATTAAAATTCATTTGTTTGTTGTTGACAACAAGTTTAAAACACAGGATTCAGTAATGCTGATGCTTACACCTTGATATCTTAGGGAGTTCATCAGTATTAAGTCATGTTTCTAAATTAAGTCATAATTCTGAGTTATTTGAATTATAGAATAAGCAAATTAATATGTTTTTAGCTATGCTTTGTGTTTTAGAGAAATTTTTGGACAAGATCAAAGGTGTCTCATCTCCTTGGCAAACCACAAATGAGTAGCCATATTTCACTTTCAATTATTAAAGGTTTTATTTATTTGAGAGAGAGCGCATGCGCGAGCAAACGCATGTGGGGTAGGGCAGAGGTAGAAGGAGAAGCAGACTCCCCACTGAGTAGGGAGCCAGGTGCAGGGCTCTATCCCAGGACCCTGGGATCATGACCTGAGCCAAAGGCCGGATGCTTAGCCAACTGAGCCACCCAGGTGCTCCTCATTATGAATTTTTAAGCGACCCCTTCACAATGTGTATCAGTAATAAAAATAGTGCCAAACTGTTATGTTCTCTCTTCACTTGAAATCTTTATTTTATGGTTAGTGAAAGAGCTCCTTTAGACTTATCTTGGATATGGTATTTTATCATATAACTTATGCATACATACAAAGAAAATATATGTGAAATAAATTGGCTAAAGTCTTCCTAACAGTATTTCACATTTGAATCACATTTTGATTTCGTCATAAGTATTCATGGTTTTGCACATGTGATGGAACTACTGTTGAGAGTTTGTGGAGCAGTATTTTGAAAAAGACTGCTGCAGGGGTGCCTGAGTGGCTCAGTCAATTAAGCCGCTGCCTTCAGCTCAGGTCATGATCCCAGGGTTCTGGGATTGAGTCCTGCATCAGGCTCCCCTGAGCAGGAGCCTGCTTCTCCCTCTCCCTCTGCCTGCCGCTCTGCCTGCCTACCTGGCTTCTCTGTGTCAAATAAATAAATAAATAAAATCTTTAAAATTAAAAAAAAAAAAAAAGACTCTTTAAAAAAAAAAAAAAAAGGCTGCTACAAAATTTTCCCCAGGAGTTTCTGCCAAACCACTGACACCCATTCTGCAGTTTTATGCTGCTTTCCCCGCAACAGCAAATAGTTGCTTCCCTGATACAAAAATCATTCCTTCTGTTCCTATTTTTTTTTTTTTTTTTTTTAAAGATTTTATTTGACAGAAACACAGCCAGAGAGGGAACACAAGCAGAGAGCCCGATGCGGGCCTCAATCCCAGGACCCTGAGATCATGACCTGAGCCAAAGGCAGAGGCTTTAACCCACTGAGCCACCCAGGCGTCCTTTTTTTTTTTTTAAGATTTTTTTTATTTATTCATTTGACAGAGAGAGAGAGCACAAGTAGGCAGAGATCTCCATATCTTATATTAATTATCATTATGGTTGAAAGTGAAATATTTATGTACCTATACTAGGGTGGGGGGCTGCAGTTGAAGTATAGTTTAACTTCTATAGGGTTTTGCTGTGCTTTCTGTATTTATGTTCTTAATGCTTGGGGTATTTACCTTATTACAGTTTGAATTGGTCTGAAAATTTACACTTGTTTCTGAGAACTCTGGAATTTCAGAGGTTCTTTTGAAAATAATTAGCTCCACTGTTTACACTATGATTTGGTTATTTTTTCCTAGGCCTCAGGATCATTCAGCCCAGCAAACAAATACCAGTGGAAGCAATGTAACCACTTCATCAGCTCCTAGTACTAATTCCACATCTGGTTCTGCCACTAGCAATCCTTTTGGTTTAGGTAAGTGTCTTCAGTTATTTTACAAGGATAGAGAAAAAAAACTGCTTTTCACGTGGTTTTGGATAAAATGATAGAATTAAATATTAAATCACTTCCACAGCAGCAATAATTTACAACTATAGCTTCTTTAATTGTAAGTGTTAAGGAAGTAGTTGGGAATACAGATGTGCTTGGTTAGCTTACATTTACATTTAATAAGTGATAACTTGGTGGCACTTTTTTTTAAATAATGAAAGAGATACAGCATATGTGTACCTGATCTTACTTACCACATCATTGAATCTGAGGAGGATTAGCTAATTGTTGATCATAAGCTTAAACTAACCCCCTAAGTAATTTTCTTGCTTTGAAAATGAACAAACTTCCATTGGTATCTTGAACATACAGTGGAAGGCTGGGGCCTAGGAGCAAGTCTGTTGGCTAAGGACCTCCTGCATCAGCCAAAAACCACTTTTCTTACCAGTCTTATACTGAGGTTCTGTGGCAGGTTTTCTTGGGGGCAAAAGAGTATTCTGAAACTTAACAGTGAACTAGATAGCTAAGTGGTTTGGTGCTTCTTTCAGTTCTCAAGTTGTATAATAGTACTTTGAAAAGACATTTTAAAAAATATGTAGTTTTCACATATCAAGCATCATACCTTTCCTTACTTCAAGAAGAAGTTTTTTAGTAATTAGTTCTGCTGTGCCAACTATGTTGGAAACCTTTTAGGGCATGGCAGGGATTCACATTTTCTTTTTTTTTTTTTAACTTTTACATATTTGCTGCTCTTGTTTTCTAAGATGATCTTAGGGTAAATGTATCTCTTTTGGCAAATATTAGATGGCAGAATTAGTGGCATGAACAATCCAGAGATTAGGATGAAATGATTTAATAGTGTTCAGAGTCATAAAAGGTATTGTTGAAGTAAATCTTTTCCCTCTTCCCTCATTTTATAGGCAAAGAAATTGAAGCTTTTGGTTAATTTGTCTGAGGCCATCGATCTCCCCTTTCCTTCATTTCCAGTCTCATTCCTATCTTCTCCTATCTCTGTTGCTTTTCTTCATCATTTATCCCATTTACCCCATATAGTTCTTTTTGGTGCTTTTTCTCATGAAGGCCTCTCCCGTGCATAAAAGCTGCAGACTCCCACCACCACCCTTTCCTTTGCTTCTCTTCTTAGCTATCTTTGGGAGGGGCATTTTCCTTTTCCTGTCTCTATTACCCTTTCACTAAGTTTGCTGTGCTTTGGTTTTTTTCCTCCAATCACTTCATTGAAAGTTCATTTGGTAAGGTCACCACTGACCTCTTGGCTTGCTGAATTAAGTGAACACATCTTTGTTTTAATTCCGTTTCTCTCAGTGCTTACAGGTCTGTCCTTGAATGTTTCTTCCTATAACTCTTGTTACTGTTTTCCCCTGGTTAATTTTCCGGCCTTTTTTTTTTCCTTGTCTCATTTATGGTTTTGGTTTTGTTTTTTTCTTCTGGTTGGTATTGTTCCTCAGAGTACTGCCTTTTCTTTCTTCTTGTTAAGACATTATCTTCCTCCTGTATCTTGGTGAGTCTCAAGTTTGTACCTCAACCCATAGCATTTGTGAACTCCATGTCTTGAATTCAGCTCTACTCTTTGATATTACTTGATGTTCTCTAGTACTTTAGCCTGTGTGTGTCTCCTCAGAAAGCAAAGGAAAACCTTGTCCCTCAAACTTCTACCTCTTCTCTATCCCATCCCATGCAAATATTCCCTGTTGTTACTTTCTTGATGCAATTCCTTGGCTCTGAGTCATTTCCACACTGTTATAGAATAAGAATATCTGAAATGACTGTTCTGCTTAAAATCTATCAAGACTTTATGATTTAGCTTTTGCCTGCCTCTCCATTCTCATTTTCTTTTTAAATTTATTTGACAGAGAAAAAACACAGCTAGAGAGGGAACACAAGCAGGGGGAGTGAGAGGGAAAAGCAGACTTCCCGCCGAGCAGGGAGCCAATGCAGGGCTTGATTCCAGGACTCTGGGATCATTACCTGAGCCGAAGGCAGCCGCTTAACAACTGAGCCACCTAGGCGCCCCTCCATTCTCATTTCTTAACACAGCTCAACAGTTTTATTAGGTTATCTTTTGGTAATAGATAACCTTGGACTCAGTAGCATCTTACTACAAAGCTTAATTTCTTGCTGCAGAGCATTTCTTCATTCTGCAGTGAGGCCCCATCTACATGGTCAGTCCTCAGGGACTCAGGCGGATTCCCACCACTTGGGACATGGCAGAAGAGATAGCCAAGAGTCTCGAGCTCTATCTTCTTTACTTTGGCCAGAAGTGACACATTTCTTGCAATCCTTTAGTCATAACTAGTCACATGGTCCTGTCCAACTGCAAAAGAAATAAAAGGTTATAATGTTGGTGAGCCCTGCTATCTGCCATTTCAGTCAGACTGAATTTTTTGTGATTTCAGGAACATATCAGTAGTCATAGCTATCTCTATGTTTTTTGTATATAATACTTGTTGTGTTTAGTATTAATTCTTTCTTCCAGTCTTTCCCATTTCTTGCCAGCCTGTTCCTTTTCTGTACTCATTAAGTGTCATCTGTGGAAAGCAGCCATCCCACTTAGGTACTGTATCACCATAGTATCTTGTGACTATTTCTATTAAAGTACGTATTCTGAGGGCGCCTGGGTGGCTCAGTTGGTTGGGCAACTGCCTTCGGCTCAGGTCATGATCCCGGAGACCCGGGATCAAGTCCCACATCAGGCTCCCTGCTCAGCAGGAAGCCTGCTTCTCCCTCTCTCACTCTCCCTGCTTGTGTTCCCTCTCTGGCTGTGTTTCTCTCTGTCAAATAAATAAATAAAATCTTAAAAAAAAAAAAATAGTACGTATTCTGTATTTGTTTTCCTTGTCTGCCTTCCCACTACATTGAGCTCTGTATGTAGTACTTGTTTCTTCTCAAGTTATTTCCTATGAGGGTAGCACAGTCCCTGGTCTATTAGAAAGGGCTTAGTAAATAGGAAAACAAATAGAAAAACTCTTCTCTTGCCCCTTAAACTACTACCTTTTCCCCATTGAATCTCTTTCCATACTTCTTCTCTATGCAGTTATTCCCTGTTGTTACTTCTTTGAATTTGGATTTGGTTGGTTATGTAATTTTTATAGTTAATATTTCATGATAATCATTCAATTATCTTCAGTCTGTTGGGGTTTTCTGTGACTTAATTTCTCCAAAGAGACATCTGTTTCTATTTCATGTCCTGGCCTTTTCTCTCCTTGGTCAGCAGCAGCTCTGTTCTAACCAGAATTTTTAGGTGCTTTCTACTTGTTGAACTTAAACTAGTCTTCTGGAAAAAGATTATTTAGAAGTATAATCTAGTAGATATTTTTCATCTCTTCTTTGAGTGGGCATGTTCTAGGGTACCTCTGTGACACCAGCCAAACCTCCAGCACCATCTGGATGTCTCATTTTTTAGTTCTGATGGTACCCACCTGGAGTTAGTGCCTGATTGCGTAGGTTTAAAAGTATGTCATTCAGTCCCCCGAGACTGCTTCTCCCTCACATACCAGTCTAGGTATTGGACCATGCGTTTTGACCTGAAGGCTATAAATTGGAGGGTCCCACAGTTCCACTCCACTTTTGAGAATTTGCTAGAACTGGCTACAAAATCAGGAAAACACTCCTTATGTTTATCAGTTTATTATAAAGGTTTCACTTTAAAAATAAACAAATGGGTGAGGCCAGCTGTGGACGAGATGTTCCCCGAGGGCGCCGGGCCCTATGTGGACCAGGACCAGGCAGGAGGCCGCACAGGGCTCCTCATGGACCTGGCAGCCAATGAAGGCGGTTCACGCAGACTTTTTTTAATGATTTTGAAGATCTGTTTGATGATGATGATATCCAGTGAGACGCCGTCCAGTGGTGTGTGTGATTATGTGTGTTATGAGGTGGTGTTGCAGAGCTCCTCAGGACAATTTCAGATGGTCCTAAAGAACTTCTGGATGTTACTTACAATTAGGAGATGGGTAACCAAGAAAGAGAAGGATGCCTTTCGCCATCTGCATGAGGCCCGCTAAACTCTGAATGTGACCAACTGTTATCCTTCAATTAAAAAGCGATGGCATCAATCAATCAATCAATCAATAAAAATAAACAAATGGAAGAGAGGCATAGAGCAAGAAATGGGGTTGTGGGAGAGTACAGGGTTCCCATACAAGTGTTCACCAACAAGGAAATTTTTTGAATCTCATTGTTTAAGAGCTTTTGCAGAGCTCAGTTTCTGATCCAGCTTTTTCCTCCCCTTCATGGCGGCTGGTGGGTGGTTAGAAGTATAGCTCTTTTTGTCACTTGTTTTGGTGATCACCCATCCTGAGACTATCTAGGTGCCTCGCACTAAGTAATTGTCATAAATGAAGTGTGATTTAAAGGGGCTTGTAATGTAGAACAAAAGACACTCCCTTCACTCTGGAAAGAGTTCTGTGCCAAGAATCTGAGACAAAGATCAAAAATGTATTGTACCACACATAGGAAATACATATTTAAAATATATTCTTTTAAGATTTTATTTATGTATTTGTCAGAGAGCATAAGTAAAGGGGGAGCAGCAGGCAGAGGGAGAAGCAGGCTTTCTGCTGAGCAGGGGGAGCCTGATGCAGGACCCTGGGATCATGATATGAGCCTGAAGGCAGATGCTTAATCGACTGCGCCACGCAGGAAATACATATTTTAGTTGGTTTTATTATTTATACTTAAATACCAAAGTGAGTGGATTTTTGACTAATAATAATTACAGAAATCAAACACGTATTTTTAAAAGTAATAGGAATTCTGTGTTCTTGAAAATGGTTTTCCAGGGTGCCTGGGTGACTCAGTCCATCATGATCCCAGGGCCTATCAAGTCCCACATCAGGCTCCCTCCTCAGTGGGGAGCCTGCTTCTCCCTCTCCCTTTCCCTCTGCCCCTCCTCCTTACTTGTCCTCTCTCTCTCCCACTCTCTCTGTCAGATAAATCTTTAAAAACAGGTGGTTTTCCATAACAGGACTATTGAGTCAGTATTTTTGCATTTTCATATTTTAGCACAGTTGTGTTAATGATAAAAATTTCTTATTTTTATCTTCTTAGGTGGCCTTGGAGGGCTTGCAGGTCTGAGTAGCTTGGGTTTGAATACTACTAATTTCTCTGAACTACAAAGCCAGATGCAGCGGCAACTTATGTCCAATCCCGAAATGATGGTCCAGATTATGGAGAATCCCTTTGTCCAGAGCATGCTGTCAAATCCTGACCTGATGAGGCAGTTAATTATGGCCAATCCGCAAATGCAGCAGTTGATTCAGAGAAATCCAGAAATTAGTCATATGCTGAATAATCCAGATATTATGAGACAAGTATGTGGAAAGTTCTTTAAGTTCATTTAGTTAAAGAATTATGTATACTTAGTTCTTACTTAATTTTCTATGCTTTAGGAGCTTGCCCTTTATAGATGGCTGAGCTACAAAAAGAAATCCTGATATTCAGGAAAACTCAAAAACAGTACTTTGGGTTGTTTGAAATTTGAACTTTCTGCTATATTTTAAAGATCACTAGAAATGGTTATTTTGCAGATTTAAGAAACAAAAATAATCCAATTCAGGAGATGGGCATTCATTCATAACAGAGTGCTTCTTTCTTGGTGTTATTTGAATGTTAGATTGAGGTGACAGCCAGCAGGAATTATTGAAAATAAGTTTCGATTTAGTTATTGAAGACTGCTAATTCATCATTAGAAAATTTGTAAACAGATCGGCTGTGTTGGTTAATAGCTGAAGTAATCCAAGTGACTCTCAGTGCCTTTTTATATGGATGTCTTTTTCTTAGACATTGGAACTTGCCAGGAATCCAGCAATGATGCAGGAAATGATGAGAAATCAGGACCGAGCCTTGAGCAACCTAGAAAGCATCCCAGGGGGCTACAATGCCTTACGGCGCATGTACACGGATATCCAGGAACCAATGCTGAGTGCTGCACAAGAACAGGTGATAACGCAGGCCCCTAAGGCTTAGGCCAAAGGGCAGTTCCTGTTTTAACACAAATCTGTGTGTGATTGAAGGGGACCTTAATATGGGGAATACAGTTTTTGTTTAAAAAAGAGTTCCATATCTGTTATTTAAAACAAAAGCTTATTCTTTATGATTTTTGTGTCTTTTATTACAGTTTGGTGGTAATCCATTTGCTTCCCTAGTGAGCAATACATCCTCAGGTGAAGGTAGTCAACCTTCCCGTACAGAAAATAGAGATCCGTTACCCAATCCATGGGCTCCACAGGCTTCCCAGAATTCATCAGCTTCCAGTGGGACCACCAGCACTGTGGGGGGCACTGGTGCTAGTGCTGCCAGTGGCACTTCCGGGCAGAGTTCATCTGCACCAAATTTGGGGCCTGGAGTAGGAGGTAGGCTCCTAACAGCTCACACTGTTTTTCTTTGTTTTCCTCACTTACTTGAATAATGAAAACATTTTTTATACTGTTACTCTTTGTGCTTTGTGTGTGAAGTAACTTTTATGAATTATCTTTTCATGTTGCAAGTTTTTAATGGAAGTTTTAGATATGTAGTGGTTCGTATTAATCACTTTGTGTGCATTATATTGGAAAGGGTTACTGATGAGATGACCACCTACTTCATCCATAAGATGGTTTTGGGAGAAATGGGTGGTTGTCTCATTTCAGCAGTTGGAAAACTGAAGTGCAGAGAGAATACAATTACCTGTGGACTTCCTATTGGAGCATATGTTTCTTGGCTTTGGTTTAGTTCTATTGTAGATCAGTGGATTCTCAAACTCCGGTCCTGAGACCAGGGCTAAATGAGCTGTATCAGCACCTGCCAGGTTTGTTAAAAATTAGATTCTCGGCGCCTGGGTGGCTCAGTGGGTTAAAGCCTCTGCCTTCGGTTCAGGTCATGATCTCAGGGTCCTGGGATCAAGGCCCGCATCAGGCTCGCTGCTCAGCAGGGAGCCTGCTTCCTTCTCTCTCTCTGCCTGCCTCTCTGCCTACTTGTGATCTCTCTCTCTGTCAAATAAATAAATAAAATCTTAAAAAAAAATTAGATTTTCTAGGAACCTGTGTGACTCAGTCAGTTAAGCATCTGCCTTCGGCTCAGGTCATGATCCAGGATCATGGGATTGAGCCCGGGATCAGGCATCCTGCTCAGCAGGGAGCCTACTGCTCTCTCTCCCCCAGCTTGTGTTCCCTTCTGTAGCTGTCTTTCTATATGTCAAGTAAATAAAATCTTTTTTTTTTTTTCAAGTAAATAAAATCTTTAGGAAAAAAAAAATCAGATTCTCAGGTCCGAACCCCAGACCTCATCAATAGGCATCTTCTACAGTGGCTTTAAGATCTAATGTATAAAGCTGCTGGAGGGTTTGATACACAAACAGGCTAGGAATTTACTTTTGATCATTTCTCTGTAGACCAGACTCAATAAATGGAAGTCCTTTGGTCAGCTATTCATAGGCTAAGAATTAGGTCTGAGGCTAAGAATTAGAGTGATGAATGTAGTCCTAGTGCTTGGCATGGAAATGAGAAGAAATGAAAGCATGGGGCTGCTTCCTTAAGGTAAGAAGCACTTGGATGTGCTTTAAAAGATGGCTGGTGTTTGGCAGAGGAAGTGGAAAGGTGAGGTGCTGGAGGAAGAATTATTAAAGAGGTCATTACTGAAGGAAGTCATAATGGGGAGTCATTGGAGGTCACTATAGTATATATCCTTTGTAGACTGTAGTGGGTAGTACGAAGTTTTAGAATATAGTAAAGTTGATAAAAATGGAAGTATTGCCATTTTTAAAATTGAGCTATATTTGAGAGTGTTAGTTTCAGGTGTACAGTGTAATGACTCCGTGTTTATATATATTCACAAACGTTCACCATGGTAAGTCTAGTTTACATCGAAATAGTACCAGTTTTAAGCAGGAAAAAAATTATATACATGTACACATGTACCTGTAAGAATAAAACTCTCGACTCTTCTTACTTCGTCTAGAAGGTGAGGAAATCTTAGAGGATGAGTCAGCAAATTTTTCCTGTGAGGGGCCAGGGTAATACTTTAAGGCCTTGCATGTCAAGAGCAAAGTGAGAATATTATGAGAGAAAACACACCATGATAAGTAAAAATATAATAATAATTGAGTGTAATACTTTTTTATATTACCGACTAATGACAGGAATGGAATTCTTTTTTAGGGATGACATTTGCTTAATTGATGTTCAGTGTTTCCTCTTGTCAAAATCAAATTGCATACTCATCTATTAGTGTGATGTGTAATGAAATTTCATTTAATATGTCTCATTCCAAAAGTATATGATAGGGGCACCTGGGTGGCTCAGTTGATTGGGCAACTGCCTTCAGCTTGGGTCATGATCCCGGGGGCCTGGGATCAAGCCCTGCATCGGGCTCCCTGCTCGGCTGGAAGCCTGCTTCTCCTTCTCACTCCCCCTGCTTGTGTTTCCTCTCTCGCTGTGTTTCTCTCTGTCAAATAAATAAGTACAATCTTTAAAACAAAAACAAATACAAACAAAAAAGTATATGATAGAGTCATCAGTTGGAAGCATTTGTAGGATTGTTAAGATCTTTGCTTTTATATTTATTTATTTGTTTGTTTGTTTTTGTTTGTTTGTTTATTTAATTTTTAAAAGATTTTATTTATTTGACAGAGAGAAACACAGCCGGAGAGGGAACACAAGCAGGGGGAGTGAGAAAGGGAGAAGGGACTCGATCCTGGGTCTCCAGGATCATGACCTGAGCCGAAGGCAGTCGCTTAACCAACTGAGCCACCCAGGCGCCCCAAGATCTTTGCTTTTTAACATGTCACTTCAGATTGAAGATTAGAGGGTAGGACCTCACTTACACAGTTAAATGAGCTTTGAAATGTGGAAATTTTCTTTGCACTTGTATTGAGGTCCAACAAATGCTGCTGGAATAGTAGTATGAGCTAAAAAAAAAAATCTGTAAATTTGTGGGAATGGAGATCTCATTTTAACTTTTGACAGCAAGAGAATGTATAAAGCATTGCCATTTAAACAATTTTTGTTATTGTCAAAATCTTTTTACCACAGTGTGAGTTTCACAAGTTTGTATACTCTTTGCCTTGTAATTATGGGTAGAGTTCATTGGGAAGCATTACCAAGCCTCTAGCAAAAGATAATTTCCAAAGTCATCTGGTGTTTGGTAATGGTGGTTAAGTGGTTCAGAATTTCAGTCTTACCCTTTCGCTAAGAAAAAAATTTGAAGTAAAACTTTACCTCTTACAAAACAAAAACTGTACCTCTACCAAGCCATCAGACTGCTGCTGTGGGTTGGACAGGTCAGGATATTTCTGACAAAAATTCATGGAATTGACTATGGCGAAGTTCACAGGACTGAAATGGTGTTTACCATTGGTACTCCTACTGGTTGAATAACGTGACAGTTCAAAATATTTTCCGGAGTACCTGCTGATGAATAAGACAATGAATAACTAGTTCTTATACCTTATATTTTTAAAATAAGCTTTCTGTGTTTAACTAATCCTGTTAAGCCTCCACATACGCTTTCATCATCATCAAATATGCACATCTTAGCTGATTCTGTTTCAGGTTGCATTGTATTATTTTCATGACCTTCAAAGTAGTTTTGCCTGTAGTTGTATGCAGACTTTATAAAGGCTAACTTTTCAGTCACTTGAGACTTGGCATTGACTTCTCGGACGAGAACTGAGCAGTAACATCTGTCAACTCATTAAAATCAAAGGAATACCACTCAGAAAAACTTGCATTGTGTTTTGTTTTTTTTTTTTAAGATTTATTTATTTGACAGAAACACGGCTAGAGGGGGAACATAAGAAGGGAGAAGTGAGAGAGGGAGAAGCAGGCTTCCCACTGAGCGGGGAGCCCGGCGCAGGGCTCGATCCCAGGACCCCAGGATCAGGACCCGAGCCGAAGGCAGATGCTCAACAACTGAGCCACCCAGGCGCCCTGTGTTGTTTTTAAACTGAATATTGATGCTGTGAGCCCAGTGTCCTTATCTCTTGAGAAACTGTTCTCTTTGAAAGACTAATAGACGTAGGGCGCCTGGGTGGCTCAGTTGGTTGAGCGACTGCCTTCGGCTCAGGTCATGATCCCGGAGACCCGGGATTGAATCCCACATCGGGCTCCCTGCTCGGCAGGGAGCCTGCTTCTCCCTCTCTCACTCCCCCTGCTTATATTCCCTCTCTGGCTGTGTTTCTCTCTGACTAATAGACTTAAATATGTTTATTTTCTCTGGACACATTTATATTTGGCTGCTGCAATCAAGATTTCATTAAGTATGTCACTTAACCACCGCTAATATACTGCTTTCCTTTTTGGTTAACAAGCCACTTGGAAACTTAACTGGTTGTAGGCTTATTTTCAGAAAGAAATCTGGTTATGATGAGATGGCTGCATTTTAAATTTTGTATTTTCCTGACTGTTGCTTGCCTCTGAGTTGGGAATACTGTGGTGAGTGCTTAATGTAGCAATGTTGAAGTATATTATATTCCCTCTGTCATTGCATAAAAATACAGTGCTTTGCCATCTCATTTAATAAAATAATCCATGCTCCATTGTGCCTTAAAAGCACAGGGTTGTAGTCCAACTTTCTCTTTTTCTTCGTGTTCTTATGTGATTGGTATGTATTGGTAGTTAAAAAAAGAAAATAGGGGCACCTGGGTGGCTCAGTTGGTTAGGCGACTGCCTTTGGCTCAGGTCATGATCCCAGAGACCAGGGATCGAGTCCCACATTGGGCTCCCTGGTCAGCGGGAAGCCTGCTTCTCCCTCTCTCTCTCCCCCTGCTTGTGTTCCCTCTCTAGCTGTGTTTCTCTCTGTCAAATAAATAAAAGCTTAAAAAAAAAAATCTCTTAAAGAAAGAAAGAAAGAAAAGAATACGCTACAGCAGTAGTGGGGGGCACCGAATCTGGGTGTGCAGCAGGAGGAAAGGGTCCTGCACAGCCTCTGCCGGAGCTGCTTGGCCTTGGCGGTGTGAGGCGGCCACAGAAGTGGACACCTGAGCGTGACTGTCTTCCCAGGACATGTTCTTCATGGACACTGAAGTTTGATTAGCATATGGTTTTCACATCCCACAAGATATTTTTGTTCCTTTAACCATTCAAAAATATAAAACCATTTTCACCTTGTGGGTTATACAGAAATAGGTCATGGGCCATATTTACTCTGTGAGCTATGTTTATCAACACTTGTGTTAGAATATTCTTAGACTCGAAGGTGTAGAAAATAACCTAATTGACAACAACTTGAGAAAATAGGAAAATAAGAATGATTACCAAAAAGCCCCAGCATGATTATAATGAACTAGAAAAATAAATGGGAAGTGCCAGTACTTTAAAACTGATAAAATGGGCGCCTGGGTGGCTCAGTGAGTTACTCTGCCTTCATTCGGCTCAGGTCATAATCTCAGGGTCCTGGGATTGAGGCCCGCATTGGGCTCTTTGCTCATTGGGGAACCTGCTTCCTCCTCTCTCTCTCTCTCTGCCTGCCGCTCTGCCTGCTTGTGATCTCTCTCTCTCTCTCCCCCTCTGTCAAATAAATAAAATCTTTTTTAAAAAAGATTTCTTTAAAAAAATAAAACTGATAAAATTACACTGGATGGAATGAGAACAGAAGGGAAATGAAACTAATGAGTTAAGTTTGCATATGATGAGTTTGAGAATATATTTGAGGTTCAGTATATGTAGTCAGCAAGTGAAGCAAATTAGTTTTCAAAGAAAGTTGAATTGGAGAAATTCAGCTATAGCTCTTAGCAAAAAAAAAAAAGAAGTAACAAGCACTTCTGCACATTAACTAACTGCACATTAACTAATTGTCTCAATCTGCCCCGTGCAGTAGTAGATACTATTGATTCCATTTGAATGGGAAAACTGGAAGTATGAAGAGGCCAGAAATACTGCCCAAGGTTACGTCGTTAGATTAGGTTTGAAGCCAGGTAATCCTTCTGTAGTCATTGTTCGTATTAGTCTCTGCTCTGTAATGTTAAATGTGCCTGTTCTTCTGCTAAGTGAGTGTTGGTAATGAGTGAAAAATGGCATAGAGGCTGCATCTGTGGTTTCCTAGGTATGAGTGGGCTTACATTCTTTAAGTAGGAACATACCAAATGCTGGATGTGATTCTTCTAATTAAGGAGTCCTAGGGGACATACTGGCTCAGACTTACTCTCTGTATCGGATTTTTCAATAGTAATTTCAGTTATATCTAATTTTTGCTTCTTAAATTGACTTTAGAACCTAGCCTTTCCATTAGATGTGACTTTATTTTAACTGTATCCAGAATGGTTAACACCATAAGCCCTCCTTTACTGGTTTATGTTGAGTGTGTAGTTTCGGAGATCTTAGTTTTAAAATTCTTTGTTTCAATTGATAAGTAATATATTTGCTCATCTGCAGTTCCTAAAATTACATATGGTATATATATTGAATTTTAAAGCTTTCACTTTTGCTTATGGGTCTTGATACAATGTCGGTTCTTTTTTTTTTTTTTTTTTAACAAACTTCCAGCTAGTATGTTCAACACACCAGGAATGCAGAGCTTGTTGCAACAAATAACTGAAAACCCACAACTTATGCAAAACATGTTGTCTGCCCCCTACATGAGAAGCATGATGCAGTCATTAAGTCAGAACCCTGACCTTGCTGCACAGGTGAGTTTGTAATTGTATTAAAAGGGACTATGCAGTGGATTGAAATAGCCTAATCAAATAATGGTGATTTTGGCACACTGGGTTGTGTTGTGTTACCTACTAGAAAAGTAGGTAAACTGCATCTCCAATATTTTGGACATTTGGTTCTTTGCAGTAAACTAATTCTTCATAAAAACAGTTTCATCTCTGCTATTTATTGGCTAGAAAGAAGTGTATACGTTTACTTTTTATCTACATGTGTTGATTTAGGAGCTGAATACAAAGTTCTGAATTACTCTCCCTTTGGAAGATACATTTTTTTTAGTGGAATGTAAATCTTGAAAGTGATGTGTAGTGTTAATACATTCCTTGGAGTACTTGTATTTCTTAGATCACATAGATTTTTAGTAATAGTCACATTCAAAATAGCAGTTACAAAATAGCCTGAAATCATTTATTAAAGGCAGAAGGAGATCTGTGGGAACAGTGTTCTCATTCTTTCCATTATTGATCTCTCCCCTCAAAGTTAGTATAATGATATTTTATTAATTTATTCATTTTCTTTCTAATTTGTTTTGAAGAGACCATACTAAGGAAATTAGTGGACCTCAACCCTGGCTGAACATTTAGGATCACTTTAGGAGCTTTAAAGTTAAAAAAAGCTCTCCACCCTGAGAGATTTTGGTGTAATTATATTGCATTTCCCCTATCCCTGAAGTTCCCTGGGCAATTCTGATATGCCCCTAGTTAAGAACAACTGGGCTTGAAAAACCTTGAAGAATATTAAATAACTTTAATTATCTGTAGTTTATATTTGCTAGGTATCAAATATGGCTTCTGTAAAGTGTTAGGGATTATAGGGACGCCTGGGTGGCTCAGTTGGTTAAGCAACTGCCTTCGTCTCAGGTCATGATCCTGGAGACCCAGGATCGAGTCCCACATCAGGCTCCCTGCTCGTCGGGAAGCCTGCTTCTCTCTCTCTCACTCCCCCTGCTTGTGTTCCCTCTCTCGCTGTGTTTCTCTCTGTCAAATAAATAAAATCTTTAAAAAAAAAGTGTTAGGGATTATAAATATTTTCCTATGTAGTGTATTCTCATTTCCAACATTCTGAAAACTTTTAAAGTTAATCACTTTTCTTCCTTATGTCAGACAGAAGGGTTATTTTCTGAAGCCTGGAACCATTTAATTATATTGTAGATGTCTTTGCATTATAATCCTCAGCAGTAACTTCTGCCCTTTTAATATTTGTGGAATTGGAAACAAAGAACAAGTTTTTAGGTGAATTTTTGTATACTCTTGTTTTAGTCATATAAAGGGTATCTGAGGGGTGCCAGGGTGGCTCAGTCTAAGCATCTACCTTCAGCTCAGGCCATGATCCTGGAGTCCGGGGATCGAGCCCCACAGTGGGCTCCCTGCTCAGCGGGAAGCCGGCTTCTCCCTCTCACTCTCCCCCTGCTTGTGTCCTTCTCTGGCTGTGTTTCTCTCTGTCAAATAGATAAAATCTTTAAAAAAAAATAAAATAAAAAGTATCTGAGTTATTAGTATTAAGTGCTCAACTTACTGTGATCATAGCAGATCGTTTTGTTTAAAATAAATATGGAAAATAAATTGAGTGATAGTATTTGTATGTTTTTAAATGTTTAATTAGCACTGAATGTGCATCTTAATTAAAAAATTTGACTTTAATAAGCACATTCCCAGCCATTTAGTTAAATTAACAACATCGTGAAGTGACTCGAGCACTTTGATATATATTGTTTTTCACTCTAAAGCCAAATGTTAACAAAGACGACTACCTATGGGTGTCTTTTATTGCAGACAATTTAGAAATGCTTACAACATACTCTGGTTATGAGCAAATTAAAGTTTTTTAGTTTTTCTATTCTGATTTTGATTTTAGATGTTCAAAAAAGTCTGAATATATAAACTATATTGTATAGTCAGGTAAGTTAGGAGAAATATCTTAGATGAGATAATGCTTTCTGAGAAAGATGAATTAGTTTAAAATGCCATGCTGTCTCAAATGACATGAATCCTAAAAGATAAATGTGATACTTTATTAATCTGTCCATAATAAAAAGTATTTTACTGCTGGAGCCAATAAAGAAGCAGGTTTGTTAATCTCAAGTTGGTATTATTTTATTTACTGTGAATTTATTGGTCACTTTGAAACAAATATTGTATATCCATAAAACACTGACTTCCTCCAACTTTCGTTATTTTGTTGAAATTAACTAAATCATCCACTTTGTTACAATAGACAATGGAGGGAAGGTGGAATTCTGTCTACTTCTAATGTGTACATAGAATTAATTGCTCTCACATATGGTTAACTTCCTGAGGGCAAGGGTTATTTTACTTTATCCTCCAGACTTTGGACTGGTAAATAGGTGATCAGTAAATCATTGTCAGTTGACTTTTCACTCCTGGGGAAAGTGATAAAACTTTCGTTTTCAAAGCTATGAGAATTAGTTTCTGGTTATGCTGATTGTGTATTATAATCTTATTTTTAGATATTAACATTAATATTGACCCTGACTTTAATTCTTAACACTTGTGTGAACGTTCAGAGGCATGCCAGTTTCTCATCTCTGGTAGTAGTGAGGTGAAATCCAGAGGCTAATCTTGGTGTTCTCAAAGGGATTTACATCTTTCAGGTCGTAACACATTTTAATACTTGCCCCAGAGATCTGTTGGTGCTAGTCCTGGGCTGATTTTCACTAGCAGCTCCATTTCTCTGGCAGGGTGGTTGCTGTTCTGCAGTGCTATTTTTCTGGACCGAATACTAGCTGTTTTGCAGTAGGCAGGCAGACAGACAGAGTGGTTCCAGATCTGGATTTTTCTCTCTGCTTGCCATTTGTGTGTTGAGGTGTCTGAGCAAGCCATGTATCGTTCCATGTATTGATGCTTATGTTTATTCTGTCAGTGTAGCAGCAAATGTATCCTCCTGAATGCCGGTTACCCCCATTTTTCTTTTAAGGGCAAATACCTTTGCTCAAGGAAAATCCTAAGAAAATGAGTGTTTTTATTTTTTAGGATAGTGCATGTCATTATCATAATCATTCTCATTGAGAGAGAAGATGCCTCTTTTTTTTTTTTTTCTGGAGATCCCTCTTGTGGACAGTATCTTCCTTTTTTATTCATGTTCTACCTTCCTCCCTGTAAGTGCCAGGTTAGGCACTTGGGGAAGATAGACTATTAAACAAGGTACATTACTTGTTTCAGATATTTCCAGTTAAAATTGTTTGAACACTTGCCCCATAGATGATGCTGAATAATCCCCTATTTGCTGGAAATCCTCAGCTTCAAGAACAAATGAGACAACAGCTCCCAACTTTCCTCCAACAAGTGAGTAAGAAAAGATGCTAGCTATCTTCGGTAATGATTTGCTTAAAAAAGTTTGGTAATAAACATTTTCCTTGCTCTTCTCTGGCTGATAGCAAACCATAGAAGTTAGTTCGATAATGCTGTCAATTCGCAGAGAATTCAGCTTGATCTTAACTAAGCCCCATTTCACTGCTGACCTTTTGCTTATATTTCTTAAACATAAATTCTGAGGAAAGGACCATTTTGTTTTTGCTTTTGAGGATTTAGGATTTTGAATGCTTCGTTAATACCATAAACCATTTCCTTTCACTTTACTAACTTTGAAGTGCTTCATTGTGTCATGTTATGCTTTATGGTTTAACTAAGCTCGAGTAATAGGAAGGAGCTACCCTGTTCTGTTTCACAGGTTTGGTTTCTTTGTAATGTTTTAATTCATACAGATTAATGGAAGGTCTCTTTTTTGAGGGGTCGATCTCATTTCCTTAAACTCGGAATTAGCACAATTAAAATTGTCAGTGTTGTCCTACAGGGAAGGTTTTATTATTTAAAAAAAAAATACTTGAGATTGGAATGGTACTTTATTATTTAAAAAGACAAAAGAGAAGTCAGTCTTGGTGTTTTCAAACTGGTAGTTCTGGGCTTTTAAATATTATACAAATGATTTCTTGGGCTTAGAAACCAACATCCAGGGTTAATTATTATCCTCGACCTATTATAATGATGTTAATGTTAGCCTGTGTTTTTGGGTCAGTCAGGTGGTGTGTATTTGGAAGTAGTGAAGCTGAACTCAGGACACATATATTAACTTCAAATTTGGAACTGTTGTTTTAGGGTGTATCTTACTGGTAAAATTGTTTAATCGGCAACAGATAGTGGCTGGTTGGGAGGACTATGTGGCTTTTACTGTATGTTACCATGTTACATAATTGTGCAGTTGAAGGTTGTCTCTTAGAAATAACACTTCTGTCTTCTGTTGGAGAATGGGAACAGTTGTGGCTTTCACAGTAGCTCCTGATTGTCTTTCACTATGAAATATGGCTTTCATGATGGACTTGGGAGGAGGTCAGTTAACGATTTGTACACGAGGTTTGCTGTCAAGGAGGAAGTGCTTGTGTTTATCTGGGAAAAGAAATTCTGGATTACCAGTGTCTGGAAGTAAGGTTTTAGTTTTCTCCAGAAAAATAGGAAAGAAATATTTAAATTGTACTTGCAGTGATTTTAATTCTCTTGTTAACCACCTATTTTCTTTCTTCCTTAGATGCAGAATCCTGATACATTATCGGCAATGTCAAATCCTAGAGCAATGCAGGCCTTGTTACAGATCCAGCAGGGTTTACAGACATTAGCAACGGAAGCCCCCGGCCTCATCCCAGGGTAGGCTGATTTGGGGATGACTATGAAAGTGCAACTTCTCTCTTAAATGGCATTCTGCCTATTTTTGTTGGGATTGTTTTCAAGACTGAGTTTTCTCTGTTAAAATGTTAACTGACTTACCATCAGGGTCTTGGTCTGGCCTCCTATTGCAGGTGCTTAAGTTTATTACCGATTTGTGCTTCCCTAGGTTTACTCCTGGCCTGGGGGCATTAGGAAGCACTGGAGGCTCTTCAGGAAGCAACGGTTCTAACTCTACACCTAGTGAGACCCCAAGTCCCACGACGGGAACCACTGAAGCAGGACACCAGCAGTTTATCCAACAAATGCTGCAGGCTCTTGCTGGAGTAAATCCTCAGGTGAAGATTCTTTTCTGCTCACATTTTGTATTCCTTGTTGGAAATTTCGAAGTTTCTGCAAACAACCAAAAAAAGAAAGAAGGAAAAAAGAAAAGGAGGCAGCCTTTCAGGGTTTAGAGTATAATGAAAAGCACCATTTATAAAACAGACATTACAAAAATTAGAGACTTTGGTGTACTATTAGACACTGAAGGAAACAGTTACAGGGAAGAAATGTTACAGCTTTGCCTTATTTGGAAGTTGCCTTTTTAAACTGCATTTTTTTATAGAGTCCCTGTTTAAAAATTATTTGAAATATATTTTATGAAAGTTTTTCAAGGAGGAATAAAAACTTGATTATCCCAACTACCTCCTGAACAACTATAACTACAGTTCTATCTAATCCATGCATTTTGACTTAAAGAAAAAATCCTCTCTCCCCCTGCCTACTACTACTTCCTGTGGTAGCTTGTGTTACGTATATAAACCTTAACTAATACGGCTTAAAAATGTGGACTCCTAATAATGTTCTTACATCTGGAAACATTTATTAGCTTTATTAAGAATCTGCCATTGTACGAAGATGATAGCCAGTCAAACCTGTTACGGTAGATTGCCCCTGTAATTCTGCATGGCAAAAAAATAGAGCAGGCTTTCTGATTTTAAGCCTTATTAAATATAATAAACAGGGCAGGATTTTATTCTATGCAAGTATTTGTAGTCCGAATACTAACAGAGCTTCTGGATCAGTAGGATATTCATGGAGTTAATAAGAAAAAAAGATTTTTTTTTTAAGCAGAGTTTTGTGTTCTATTTACAGGATTAAGTATAAACTATGCAAAATAACAAATTAAGTGCTAGTAGACTTTTAAATATGTTGACTATGTTTCAAGAGAAGCCAGGAGTTTTATAGCTTAGTAGACCAGCATATTTGTAAAAGAGCAATTAAAACTTCTTAGAGGTTATCTAGGTGTGACACAGACTGATTTTCCACAGAGTATGGTCAGTGTTATTTTTCTTCCTTTAACAGCTACAGAATCCAGAAGTGAGATTTCAGCAACAACTGGAACAGCTCAGTGCAATGGGATTTTTGAACCGCGAAGCAAACTTGCAAGCGCTCATAGCGACAGGAGGTGATATCAATGCTGCTATTGAAAGGTTACTGGGCTCCCAGCCGTCATAGCAGCACTTCTGTATCTTGACAAAATGTAATTTATTTTTGATAACGGCTCTTAAAATCTTTAAAATACCCGCTTTATTTCATTTTGACTCTTGGAATTCTGTGCTGTTATAAACAAACCCAATATGATGCATTTAAGGTGGAGTGCAGTAAGACGTGTGGGTTTCTCTGTGTTTCTTTCTTTCTCTCTTTCTTTTTTTTTTTTTTTTAACAGTGGGAATCAATGCTTTTTCATTTAAGGCTACTGCATGCATCAAACACTTCTGCATTTATTGTAATTTTTTTTTAAAAATCACCTTTTATAGTTGGGTGAACAGATTTTGTCCTGCATCTGTCCGGTTTATTTGCTTTTTAAACATTAGCCTATGGTAGTAATTTATGTAGAATAAAAGCATTAAAAAGAAGCAAATCATTTGCGCTCTATAATTTGTGGTACAATACTGCTTATTGTGACTTTGGCATGCATTTTTGCAAACAGTGCTGTAAGATTTATACTACTGAAAGTTTTTGCTTTATTTGTATACAATGTAGTATACACAGTTGGGATTGCATTTCTAGAAACAAACGGCAATAGATTATCTGAGCAAAGTACCTGTAACCAAAAAAAATGAAGATAAGGAAATATTTTCAAGCTGAGTATTTCCTAATTGTATAGAATCTTACAGCATCTTCGATAAACATCTCTCAGCAAAAGTGCCGGTAGTCAGGTTTGTTGAAAATACAATAGAAAAGCTGATTCTGGTTATCTCTAAGGACATTTAATTGTACAGACAACATAATGTAACACTGTGTCAACATTCACAGATTGACTGTAAATTACCTTCATCCTTGTGCAGACTGAAGGAGCACTGTAGTATAACCCAAAAGTGCATTTGCCTAAGACTTTTCAGCTTATCCCATAGGTAGTTCAGCAGGCATTACAATTTGTAATTGAAATGTTGCTTTCACTGAAAGTGTTTTGATGTTTCGGTTATTTTTAATTGCCATATAAAAATAGAACTATCTTTTGGGTTTATCAGTTTTCTCATGCACAGGCAATACATGAATTTAAAATGATTTGTGAGCCACTTGTTTCTGAAGTGTTTTGGTAGTTCTATTAAGAAATAGTTAAATATTGTGCTTTTCAGAGCCTCAGAGAAGGGGAACTGGGGGCGGGGGGTGGGGATCTCTCCTGGATTGGGCCAGCCTAAATAATACTGGCAACCAAGATTCTGTTAGGATTTCTGTGCATATAGTGTAGTAAAGAGGTATCATTCAGGGGTGAAAAACAAAGAGCCGTTTTAACAATGTTGAGTACATTTGGCTATTCTGCAGCCTTTTTCTTCCCTCCCCAAAGAAGTTCTGTTTGCCTAACTCTCAAACTGTTGGGGTGTGGTACATTCCTTTAGGACCAATTAAAACATAACTTTGGGGTCAGTAATATATTTGGCTGACTCTGGTTCAGTATTCTCTTAGGTCGTTATATTCTCTCATGTACAGTTACAGGAAAGTAAAATGTTAAAATAACTTAAAATGAGTTCAGACCAATAAAATCAAGGGAAATACAAGTTGAATTCCATTCCTTCTGTAAGTTGCTTGCTATTAAAAAAGGTCAAGAGGCCAGGTTGCCCACCAGCCCGTGCACTGTTCTGACACTTTCCCCAGGAGAAAGACATGAGCGACGGTCAAGGCGGAGGCATGACTAGAGGAGGTTGTTAAGGAGGATACTCGTATGTCTTGGCTCTCTCTGCCTTATGCCTCAGTCTGGTTCAAAAACTTTTGTACTGGCGAATGGTGGTACACAGTGTGGGATAGTGTCATAACCAATTTGACAATTTATTAATCACAAAATAACAATAAATCTCTAGCTTTTACACTTGGCTTGTCTTGCCTTTTTTGTAGAAAGAAAAGGATGTCTTCAGTTTACTTTCTCCCATCATGTCCTTTGAAAACCACTGGAGTTGATGTACTCCAGATTTTATCACACTTCAGATCATTCTTTTTCAGTTATTAAAGTCTGTGTGTACAGTGTATCGTGTATTAAAAAGATAACCAACTGGGATGTCAGCTGACCTGAGCTCTGCTTGCTACTTGACTTTGCGTAAAGACATCATGATTTCTTGTAACAGGGCTAGCAAGCCCTTCAGCACACTGGATTGGCTGGTCTCCTGAAAGTACCTTCCAGCTGCTGTAGTGGGACCATTTTGTTGTGTTGTTGTTGTGTTGTTTGTTCTAGTATGTTTATCTTAGATGTAAATATCTTCTTAGGAGTTCAAAATACTTAAAATTCTCAAAGGCATTAAAAAGACACATAAAATACTATAGGCTTAAATTGTTCTCATATTGGGTTATTTATTGCAGCTTGAATCAAGAATGGAGTGGTGAAAATAACATTGCAGGGTTTTATTTCCCAAGTCGAAGATCTGTGATAACTAAGTAGTGTGTAGTGGATATTGAGCACGATCTTAGTAAATGACAGCTGGCCTCTGGGCGTGATCAGAATCGGAGTTGCAGACTTGGTTTAAATATATACTAATGAAGAGAGTCTTTTGTTAGGGGACACATGATTTCTGTGTTAATTTAGTAGGCAAATTACAACAAAATGAGGTAGGTAAAAATGTTACTAACATTAGTAATAGAAGTTAAGCTTGCCTGCATGTCTCTGTGTTTGTACAAAACAAAAGATTGTATGGTTAAGGCAGGGAAATAACTGCGTATTCTACTTTCTCTGTTAGAGATTCACATTAAACATGTTAACCAAGAAGCCCTGTGTTAAATCTATTTAAAGTTGTCTAATCCAGCCTTCTCCTATGTTCCACCATCCTTTTCATCGAATTGTTCCTCAGGGTGATGCTGTATGAACACATCTTGGGGAGACTGCCCTCAGCAAGCCTCCACTTCTCTGGTAGTGTACCCGGTCCTCCTGTCTCTCTAATTTTTATCGGTCATCTTTGGTTTACAGAAGGCTGACTCTTCCTTCCGGGCTCAGTTCTGAAGTCTTCCTAAACTTTGCCAAGAAGCAGTAATTAATTTATTCTGAACTCTCTTAGCCTTTACTATCAGCTGCTGCAGCTGTCCTTCTCAGTCACCTTACAGCTCTGGGTTTGGGGTTTGTTTTAATGTTTTGGGGGGTTCGCCCTGATATTTTCTTTGTAGTTATTTAAGTAACATTAAATATTTGTCCTTGACTTCTTTGTATTATTCCTCTAATGGACCACAGGCAGCCATTGCCTCAGAAAGTTAACATTTACTGAACGTATGTTAAGTATAGGGTTCTTTTCTAGTTCAAAGTATAAACAGTAAATAAAACATGTCCGTATGGGGTTTACATAGAATGGAGAGAGACAATAATAAATAAAAGACACGTAGCCTGGTTCAGTAGTAACAGGGCTTTGGTGAAAAATCAAAGCAGAGTAAGGAGGCTAAGTCAGGAAGAGGGTGTTTTTATTTTATGTAGGTTAGTCCAAGAAGGACTTGTTAAAATGGGGACATTTAAATAGAGAATTGAAGATTATCTGTGAGAGTGAATGACTTTCCAGGAAGAGAGACCACTATTGAAAAGTGCAGTAGTGGGAACGCTGTGAGTGCTTATAGAACACAAGGAGTTCAGTGTGACTGAGCAGGGTGAGCTAGGGAGAAAGTATAGAGAGTATGACTGGAGAGATGGGGGCAGGGGAGTGGCCTCAGATATGGAGGACTTAATTACCCCAGTTTTTGTGTTCTATCCCCAGAGTTTCTAATTTACTAGGTTTGGAGGAGAATTTGCATTTCTAACAAGTTCCTGGGTGAGAACCACTGGACTAGGGAACCAGGGCGGAAGCAGGGAAGCAGGAGGTAATTTCAGTGAGGGATCCTATGGGCTTGGGCTTGGTGGTAGCAGTGAGAGTACTAAGCAGTAGTCAGATTTGGGGTATATTTTGAGAGCAGAGCCAGTAGGATTTACTGATGGATAAAACTGAGGTTAAGAGCAAGAGAGGTATCAAGCAGGGTGACAAGGTACAGACATAATGGAGCGGAGTATAAATCAATTTTAGTTTTGACATGTTAAGTGGGATATGCTTGCTAGGACAGCAGTCCAGGCCATAGCCAGTGCATACAGTGTCTACGCAGCCGCCAGTCTATATAGTCTGGTACTGAAAGCCAAAGAACTTGGCCGGTGGTTCTCAGCCAGAAGCGATTTTGCTCC
>PITA01007244.1:0-93191 GCA_004023965.1 Spilogale gracilis
GAAGAGATTATGCTGAGTGAAATAAGCCAAGTAGAGAAAGTCAAGTATCACATGGTTTCACTTACTTGCGGTGCATGAGGGGTAACCTGGAGGACAGTGGGAGAAGGAAAGTAAATGGGAAGTAGGGTAATCCAGGGAGAGAAACGAAACAACAGAGACTTTGGACACAGAAACAAACTGAGGGACTTGGAGGGAGGGGCGTGGGGGGATGGGAGAGCCTGGTGGTGGGTACTGAGGGCACCTATTGAGTGGAGCACTGGGTGTGGGGAATGGAGAATGAATCTTGGAACACTAGGAAAAAAAATTTAAGTAACAATAAAAAAATAAAAAGAAAAGGATCAACAACAACAACAACAACAACAAAAAAAAGAGTTCTGCTATTGAAAGTAATGGCCTTATGAGAAGAGGTCATATAGTGTCCAGGGCCTGGTGCTTCAGGAAATCTCTGGAGTGCTGTGCAAGTTCAGCTGTTGTGTTTTGGCTGTTCTAGCCTTCAGGGTAGACAGGTCTACATAGTCTCTCCTACCCAGCTCTGGATAGCAATTTTCCCTGACCTGAATGTGGCAAGCACACCAGGTATGCTCTGGTGTGGTTATGAAATGAAACCTGACACCAACTCCACTAGAACCTGTTGAACTCTGTGATAGGAAGACATGGTGTAGGCAGGGGTTGGTGCTGATCTTCTGGGGGAGAGGCCTGGCACACTGAGTCTGAGGCAAACTTGAGTAACTCAGGATAGCAGTTCCAGCCAGGGCCCAGGTGTAAAAATGTAAACAAGCTAGACAGCCTGTGCTGATGCTTCTTCCCACAAGTGGCTCCGTGTTTATGCTGAGGGGCAGGAGAGGGAAATGGCACCAGTTGTCTCCTTTGTCCTTGCAAATGCTCCTTTGTCCTTGGTGAATGCTGCCTCTCAGAGAAGTACCCCTGGAAGAGTCAACAATCTCCACTCTCTGTCCCCCCAGGCACTTTTCAGATCACTGTTTCCAAGCTGTCTGTCCCCAGGTGGTTTGTCTGCCTTGTCCCCAGGAAGAGCACCGTAGTACCCTCTGGTTCTATCCCAACCAAGCCAACCAACCTTTTAAACTCTGGGCTTTAAGCCTTGCTGGTTCCAAGAACTCATGGAATTCAGTCCCTCTTGTTTTCCAAACCAAGGGCTTTGAGAGAAATGTCCTCCTTGTGCACTCCCCTATGTACTCCTCTCTCATCCTTCTCCAGCCCACAGACAGCTCCTTCCCTTCCACAGCATCCAGGATCTTTTTCTTCCCCAAACCATATCTCAACACTTCCCATATTCTTTGATGTGGCCTCTTCTCTTGCTTTAGTTGTGGAATTTGTTATATCAGTCTTCAGGCTGATTTCTCAGGATTAGCCAGCATGGTTTGATAGTTATCTAATTGTGTTTGTGGGGCAAGATGAGCCTAGGGTCCTCTTAATCTGCCACCACCTTCCTTTTCTGCCTACACCACACTACATTTTTTTTATCCACTCATCCATCTGTGGGCACTTAGGTTGTTTCCATGTCTTGGCTATTGTAAATAATGCTGCAATTAACATTCCTATAGATTTTTTTTAAAATAGTTTCTCTAGACTCTGATATTTTTCCATTTTTCCCCCAGCTAATTAAAAGAAAAACAAAGCAAAAGAATCCCCTGATGAGTTTTTGAACCAGAAAAATAGCACAAAAGCCTATAGGGTTAGTCATATATTTTCTTTTTTTAAATTATGTTATGTTAGTCACTATACAGTACATCAGATGTAGTGTTCCAAGATTCATTGTTTCTATATAACACCTAGTGCTCCATGCAGTATGTGCCCTCCTTAATACCCATCATTGGGCCAGCCCATCCCCTCAACTCCCTCCCCTTTAAAACCCTCAGTTTGTTTCTTGGAGTCCACAGTCTCTTATGGTTCATCTCCTCCTTCAATTCCTCCCTTTATTTTTCCCTTTCTTCTCCTAATGTCCTCCATGTTGTTCCTCATGTTCCACAAGCAAGTGAAACCATATGATAATTCTTAATCAGATAGAGCTTGGCTGAAAAGATGAGAGAGTTGAAAATGGAAAACAATTGAGGATGACTAAAAAGGAAAGAAGCAGAGTTTTTGAGTCTTGCAGGCTCTCAAGACACATGGGAGGCTTGGAGAAAAGAATCATTTTCTCTATAAAGAAATGAACTCATTTATAATATTTATGTATATAAACTATATAAATTCTGAGCTATTCAAAGATTTGAATGTATAAAGAATGCACAAAAGAATGAGCTATTTTTTTAATGTAGAGTCCCAAGAAAAATTTCCCAGTTGTCAAGGATTTTATAGACCCATAGAAGATGAATGAGTAGACTATAGTCCATTTAGTCTAAAAAAACTACAAAGTAAGTTTCTTTCCAGTCCTAAAACTATATCTTACATGTCTCATAAAGAACCAGCTTGCTAGGAATCATAGCATCAAATTAACTAATGCAAAATTATATGTGCTTTTTGAGTGTCATTGTTTGGACTCCCCAAGGTATATTTACAAAGGAAATATGTTGTATATGTAATAGTTAAAATAATAATAATAATAGTAATAATTGTTTGCTTTATTTTAGCAAAAGCCCCACAACTTCCTCGTAAGTACACTATTTTATTTATAATTCCACAGCTATAGTCTGTTACTACATGCACAAGACTAGTATTAAGTTCTATTGTCATTGTTTTTCAGTAGAGGAAAAACCAAGAACTTTACTGTGTTATTGACAATTATCCTGACACTTTACCCAAAGGATTTATAGAAAGGATAAATACAGAAGCACACCATCATTCAGTCAAATTAGCTGACTCATCAGAAACAAAGAAGAATGTCCTTAACTAACAATGAAAATAAGTTGAAACTGTGGAAAAAAAGAAAAGAAAAGGAAAACACAAGGAAGAGGGATAATTTTTTTTAAATGCCTTAATGACTCTTCTAAATCATACACACAAGATCCAAAAATTTAGTTAGAAGCCTGAACAATTAAAGAGATTTAAAAAATGGACAATGCCTATATTTCTTCTAAAGTATCAAAATTAAAAGAATATAATCAAATAGAAATAATATTACAAATAGAATGGGAAGAGTATTTCTAAAAAGTGAAAGAAAAGTTAGGTGGATAAATGGAAACAACAAAGTACAAACAGATCAAACTAACTATACTGTACCTTAAAAAAAGAAACAACTAGAATTACTGTTGACCCACTAACAAAAGGAGTTGTATCGATAAGAAAAAGTATTTTTTAAAGTAATAGATGACATGAGCTTAAATTTTATGATAACTGAGGATAAACTAAAATTTTTCATATAGTCTAAACTAAACTTTAGGAGAACCAACTATAAACATTCTACTTTCCACTTCTAAACGTAGAAGACTGCCATAGCTATTAGAAATTATGATCCTCTCTGGAAAAAAAAGAAACATTGTGGAACACTAGAGCAAGCTTGGGCCATTTGCCTAAAAACATCAGATTTATCAACAATGGGCATCATATACATGAAAAAAATGTCTCATGTATTTTTTTGGTTCCAAGTCTGGCAGGGACAATGAAGCATTCCCAAATTTATAGCAACAGAATGTCTTCCAATACTACTTTCTTCTGGTCACCATGTGGGGAGGAATGAGAAATGCCTAATTTTAATCTTGTCCAAAGACCTTGTTTCAAACAATGCAACTCAGACTAGACTATGACCAGGCTACTTGCACCATTTACCCTATGCTGAAAATTAATTTCAAGGTTTCACTTCTCACATTTTTTCACTTTTCCGTTAAATATCTTTAAATTTTTTTGAGTATAGTTGACATACAATGTTACATTATTTTCAGGTGTAAAATATAATGGTTCAGCATCCCTATACCTATGCTATGCTCACCACAGTGTAGCTGCCCTAGGAAGGTTGAAGGAAAGAGACGTTTGCATTTTCATCGGAGAAATAGAAAACACAGAGGAACAGGAAAAAACATTATGCAATTACATACTTCTTCAATTTTATTTAGCTCATTGTCTAATGACACAACAAAGCCCAGAAAAGGAGAGTAAGTCCCTAAAATTTGCTGACTCAGAGATTAGATCATCTTATAATATAATGCTTTGATACTATAGCAGTACAGAAGAAAAGAACCCAGCTAAAAAAATAATTGAAGGTGATAGTGCCCAATATAACAGACTTAGTAAAACCACTTTGGATATCATTTTGACATTACCTAGTGAAGTTGTAGATATGCTTATACATGACATGGCAATTCCACTACCAAGTGTATGTAATAATATGTAATAATTATATATGTAATAGTTGTATATGTAATAGTTAAAATAATAATAATAATAATAGTAATAATTGTTTGCTTTATTTTAGCAAAAACCCCACAACTTCCTCGTAAGTACACTACTTTATTTATAATTCCACAGCTATAGTCTGTTACTACATGCACAAGACTAGTATTAAGTTCTATTGTCTATGAAATGATACTTAATGCTGCTGTCACATCCTGAAACTTTTTTGAGGGTGATGGTGAATCTGCAGTGAAATTAGGTTGCTTCTTGACTTTCTCCACTGAAGATTCATCCTTCTCTGATCAACTAAATAGCCACTTTTCCCAGGATTTGGGGTTTTTTTTTAATCTTCTCTCTTGTTCTTTTAACTTATAAGCTTATGCATTTAAAAAAAATCCCTCTACTGTTGTCTTAGAACAGCTAGAGAAATATTTCAAGTAGGAACATGTGTTAATCCATCATTTTTATTTGGAGGTTCCACACATTTTTCATTATGTATCAAACTCCTACATGTTGTTCTCTCTTATCTTGTCCTCCCCATTGCACATCTGTCATGCCTTCTACTGCAGTCCAAATCATCTTAATTTTCATGATTAATGAGTGACATATTTGTAACATGATAGTTAATAACCAAGAAGAAATTGGGTTAGGGTCATTTTTGAAGTTTTAATTTTCTTTCCTTCTTATGTCCTAATATACTTGTCAGCCAAATTTTACTATTGACCTTTTGGTGGCATGTGGGGGGTAGAATTAATGCAACATACATTTGATATTAAATATTCTGTTCATGCTTGATATAATATAAATTTCTGCTAACTTTTGGATAACAAATCAGAATATAAAAGATTAAGTGTAAAGCTGTTAAACACTGTATATCTGAGGGCACTTTTCAACTGGTTAGATTGGAAATAGATCTATATAAATTTAGACTCAGAGGTGACTCTATTAAGGGTAGTCCTGACAGTTGAATATCATTCCTCATAGGTCCAAGGGGTTGATTACACTGACAGAACTTAAGGAGTCTCAACACTGTGTGTGCTAAGGGTGTGGCCAGATCCAAGCAGTCTTTTTATTATTTATTTATTTATTCATTTATTTATTTAAAACTCTACCCTGAATATGGGGTTCAAGCTCACAACCATGATTTAGTCAGCCAGGTGCCCCATCCATTTATTTGGAAAGCAGCACACACTGATAGGCAGATTGACTGAAATTACACTAATAATGTAGCAATTCCAAACTGATAGATTCTTAAAAGAGCTACTATGACAATTTGACAAATCAAAAAATTCACATCTGTATTTACTTTGATGTTGCTTAAAAGGGAGTTAAAGTTTTATTGGAGATAGGATCTAATCATTTTAAAATTTATTTTCTGTGTGGAAAAAGGAAAGGGCATGTATTCTTTATAAAGGACCTTAACATACAAATAAGTAAAAGTGATTCTCTTGAGATGACTTATGTTATCTTGGGTCCCAAGTTTGGTTGATAAGTGGTCACCGATCTGTAAAGCATAAATTTTTCTTTGTTTTCTTTTTTGATGAATTTCCATTTTCTGATAAGTTACTTGGTTCTCAATTTTGGTGTTATCTAATCTGTTTGGTAAACTTCTAAACTTGCAATTTTCGGGACGCCTGGGTGGCTCAGTTGGTTGGGCGACTGCCTTCGGCTCAGGTCACGATCCCAGAGACCCGGGATCGAGTCCCACATCGGGCTCCCTGCTTGGCGGGAAGCCTGCTTCTCCCTCTCTCACTCCCCCTGCTTGTGTTCCCTCTCTGGCTGTGTTTCTCTCTGTCAAATAAACTTGCAATTTTCACCCAGAGGCTCATATTCTACTTAGTATTTTATTCTCAATGAATTCAGTCTTTTCAAAAGTTACTGAATTAAAAAAAAAAAAAAAAAAAAAAAAAAAAAAAAAAAAAAAAAAAAAAAAAAAAAGAAAAGCAGACTAAGTCCGGGGATTGATTAGAGTGGCTCTTTGGTAGACAAGAATGAAAAGAAAAAGAATAATCGAGGAAAATTTGTTTTTAATTTCAGTCCAGATAGTAAAGTTTAAATATTTTAACACTGGAGAGCAAAGAATGGTATGTATCAGAAGAAAATGGGTGAAGGGGAAAGAAAAAGAACTTCAATTGAACATTTTTAAGTTATACGCAAGTTAGATAAGTGTATCTTTTAAACTCGTAAGAAAGATTCTGAGAGAAGGTAGGGGAGGAATCTGAAGATGATGGAGAAGTAGAAGATCCCATTTCAATAGATTCCCTGAAGTGAGCTAAATATCTGCCAGAACACTCTGAACACCCATGAAATCAGCCTGAGATGTAAGATTATACCCTTAGGGATCTCTAGGAGGGCACAGGATATTAGTGGAGAGGTAAAGTGGAATGGGAACACTAGGACTGATTTTGGAAAATAAACAGAAGGGAGAAGGAGCCACCAGAAGTGATCTATTAGAAAGTAATACCCCAATATGAAAGTGCCCTGTGCTTGGGGACCAGCATCAACTTATAATCTAGTTAAAAGCACTAAAAAAGGGGGGAGGGCTCTTAAGGGGCAACTGGTAGAATCAGGCAGCCATGGGCATGGACGTAAGCTCATTGTCCCAAGCCCATGGTCCTAGGAAGAACTGAAATACCTTCCTTGCCCACATCAAGGTTTTATAACCACCTTCCCATCTTATTCTGCTGTCAGTGTTTCTGTGTACTTCATTTTGTCTTTGTAATATTTAAATCTTATTCTTGGGGGTTGTTTGGGTTTTGCCAACACTACAAAAAATATTAGGGAGAGTTCTATAAAAGAGGAAAGAACCCAAGAGTGGCACAGAACAGAAATTTACAGAGGCAATCTATAGAAACAAGGACTTCATAGGCAACATGATGGCAATAAAAATGTATCTTTCAATAATCATTCTCAACATGAATGGCCTAAATGCTTCCATAAAATGGCACAGGGTTGCAGCCTGGGTAAAATGACAGGACCCATCCACATGCTGTCTACAAGAGATGCATTTTGAATCTAATGATACATCCAGACTTCAAGTGAAGGGATGGAGGACCATTTTTCATGCCAACAGGCCTCAAAAGAAAACTAGGGTAGTGATTCTCATATCAGATAAATTATATTTTAATCTAAAGATTGTAATTAGAGATACAGAAGGACACTACATCATTCTTAAAGGATCTATCCACCAAGAAGATCTAACAACTATAAATGTTTATGCCCCCAACATGGGAGCAGCCAACTACATAAGCCAACTGCAAAGAAAAATAAATAGTCACATTGAGGGGCACCTGAGTGGCTCAGTAATTAAGCATCTGCCTTTGGCTCAGGGCATTATCCCAGAGTCCTGGGATTGAGCCCAGGAATTGGGCTCCCTGCTAGGCGGGAAGCCTGCTTCTCCCTCTCTCACTCCCCCTGCTTGTGTTCCTTCTCTGTGTCTCTCTTTGTCAAATAAATAAAATCTTTTTTAAAAAGTCATATTTAAATGAACACATTAATTGTAGGAGATCTTAACACACCACTCTCAGCAATAGACAGATCATCTAAACAGAAAATCAAAAAAGAAACAAGAGCTTTGAATGACACACTGGACCAGATGGACCTCATAGATATATCCAGAACATTTCACCCTAAAACAATATAATACTCATTCTTCTCAAGTGTACATAGAACCTTCTCCAGAATAGACCATATACTGGGTCACAAATTAGGGCTCAACTGATACCGAAAAATTGAGATTATTCCCTGCATATTCTCAGACCACAATGCCTTGAAACTGAAACTCAACCATAAGAAAAGGTCTGGAAGGAATTCAAACTATTTTGAAGCTAAAGACCATCCTGCTTAACAATGTTTGGATCAGGGCGCCTGGGTGGCTCAGTGGGTTAAAGCTCTGCCTTCGGCTCAGGTCATGACCTCAGGATCCTGGGATCGAGGCCCACATCGGGCTCTCTGCTCGGCAGGGAGCCTGCTTCCCCCTCTCTTTCTGCCTGCCTCTCTGCTTACCTGTGATCTCTCGCTCTGTGTCAAAGAGATAAATAAAATCTTTAAAAAAAAAAAAAAAGAAGGTTTGGATCAAACAGGAAATCAAAGAAGAACTTAAACAATTAATGGAAACCAATGAGAATGAAAACATATCCATCCAAAACCTATGGGATATGATGAAGGCAGTCCTAAGGGGAAAATACATAGCCATCCAAGCCTCACTTAAAAAATTGAAAAATCCCAAATACACCAACTATCATTACACCTTAAAGAACTGGAAAATCAACAACCAATTAAGCCAACCCCACACAAGACAGGAAATAATTAAGGTTAGAGATGAGATCAATGAATTAGAAATTAGAAATACAGTAGAACACATCAACAAAACAAGAATCTGGTTCTTTGAAAGAATTAATAAGACTGATAACCACTATCCAAACTAATCCAGAAGAAGAAAGAGAATCCAAATTAATAAAATTATGAATGAAAGGGGAGAAATCATGACTAACACCAGGAAATAGAAACAATTATCAGAAATTATTATCAACAGTTATATGCCAATAAGTGAAATAACCTAGAAGATATGGATGCAACCCTGGAAACTTATAAACTTCCAAACTGAAACAGGAAGAAATTGACAATCTGAATAGACCAATATCTGGTAACAAGATTGAAGCAGTGATCAAAAATCTACCAAAAAACAAGATCCCAGGACTTGATGGACTCCCTGGGGAATTCTACCAAACATTCAAAGAAAAAATAATACCTATTCTTCTGAAGCTGCTTCAAAAAATAGAAACAGAAGGAAAACTTCCAGACTCTTTCTATGAAGCCAGGATTACCTTATTCCCCAAACAAGACAAAGATCCCAACAAAAGGGAGAATTTCAGATCAATATCCCTGATGGATATGGATGCCAAGATTCTCAACAGGATCCTAGTTAATAGGATCCAACAGTACATTAAAAAGATTGTCTGCCATAACAAGGTGGGATTTAACCCTGGGATGCAAGAGTGTCTCAACATTCACAAATCAATCAATGTGATAAGACAAATCAATAAGAGAAGAAAGAAGAACCACATGGTCCTCTCAATTGATGTAGAAAAAGCATTTGACAAAATACAACATCCGTTCCTGATTAAGACTCTTCAAAGTATGGGGATAGAGGGAACATTTCTCAACTTCATAAAATCTATCTATGAAAAACCCACAGCGAATATCATTCTCAATGGGGAAAAGCTGGCAGCCTTCCCATTGAGATCAGGAACAAGACAAGGATGCCCACTCTCATCACTGTTGTTCAACATAGTACTAAAAGTCCCAGCAACCATTATCAGACAACAAAAAGAAATAAAACATATTTGAATTGGCAAAGAAAAAGTCAAACTCTCTCTCTTCACAGATGACATGATACTTTATATGGAAAACCCAAAAGACTCCACTCCCAAACTACTAGAACTCATACAATAATTCAGTAATGTGACAGGATACAAAATCAATGCACAGAAATCAGTTGCATTCTTATACACTAACAATGAAATTCTGGAAGAGAAATTGGAGAATCAATTCCATTTAGTATAGCACCAAAAATCATAAGACACTTTGGAATAAACCTAACCAAAAAGGTAAAGAATTTGTACTCGAGGAACTACAGAACACTCATGAAAGAAACTGAAGAAGACACAAAAAGATGGAAAAGCATTCCATGCTCATGGATCCAAAGAACAAACACTGTTAAAATGTCTATACTGCCCAGAGAAATCTATACTTTCAATGCCATCCTGATCAAAATTCCACCAGTATTTTTCATAGTGCTGAAATAAGCAATCCTAAAATTTGTATGGAACAAGAAAAGACCAAATCACTAAGGAAATGTTGAAAAGGAAAAACAAAGCTGGAGGCATCACATTGCCTGATTGCAAGCTTTATTACAAAGCTGTGATCAACAAGAAAGCATGGTACTGTCACAAAAACAGAAGGGTAGACCAATGGAACAGAGTAGAGAGTGCAAATATGGTCCCTCAATTCTGTGGCTAAAAATCTTCAACAAAGCAGGAAAAAATATCCACTGGCAAAAAGTCAGTCTCTTCAATAAATGGTGCTGGGACAATTGGACAGGTATGTATAGAAGAATGAAACTGGACCATTTCTTATACCACACACAAAGATAAACTCAAAGTGGATGAAAGACCTCAATGTGAGGCAGGAATCTATCAAAATCCTACAGGAGAACATAGGCAGTAACCTCTTCAACATCGACCACAGCACCTTCTTTCAAGACACGTCTCCAAAGACAAAGGAAACAAATATGAAAATGAAGTTTTGGGACTTTGTCAAAATAAAAATCTTCTGCACAGCAAAGGAAACAGTCAACAAAACAAAGAGGCAACACATGGAATGAGAGAAGATATTCACAAATGACACTACAGGCAAAGGGCTAATATCCAAGATCTATAAAGAACCCCTCAAACTCAACACCCAAAAAACAGATAATCATGTCAAAAAATGAGCAGGAGACATGAATAGACCCTTCTTCAAAGAAGACATACAAATGGCTAGCAGACACTGCAAAAATGTTCATCATCATTAGCCATCAGAGAAATTCAAATCAAAACCATATTGAGATACCACCTTCCACCAGTTAGAATGATCAAAATTAACAGGACAGGAAGCAAATATTGGAGAGGCTGTGGAGAAAGTGGAACCCCCTTACACTATTGGTGGGAATGCACTTGTGTAACCACTTTACAGTGTGGATAGTCCTTTAAAAATTAAAAATAGAGATACCCTGAAATTACACTACTGGGTATTTACCTCAAATATACAGATGTAGTGAGAAGAAGGGCCATATGTACCCCAATGTTCATAGCTGCAATGGCCACAATCGCCAAACTATGGAAAGAGCCAGGATGCCCTTCAACAGATGAATGGATAAAGAAGATATGGTCCATATCTTGAGAATCTTGGCATCCATACTTATCAGAGATATTGGTCTGAAGTTCTCCTTTTTGATGGGGTCTTTGTCTGGTTTGGGGATTAGAGTAATGCTGGCTTAATAGAAAGAGTCTGGAAGTTTTCCTTCTGTTTCTATTTTTTGAAAGAGCTTCAGGAGAATAGATGTTATTTCTTCCTTGAATGTTTGGTAGAATTCCCCCAGGGAATCTGTCTGGTCCTGGACTCTTGTTTTGGGGGAGGTTTTTGATCACTGTTTCAATCTCATTACTAGATATAGGTCTATTCAGATTATCAATGTCTTCCTGTTTCAGTCTTGGAAGTTTGTAGGTTTCTAGGAATGTATCCGTATCTTCTAGGCTGTTAAACTTATTGGCATATAATTGTTGATAGTAATTTCTTATGATTGTTTCTATTTCCTTGGTGTTACTCATGATCTCTCCCCTTTCATTCATAATTTTATTAATTTGGGTCCTCTCCCTTTTCTTTTGGATTAGTTTGGCCAACAGTTTATCGATCCTATTGATTCTTTCAAAGAACCAGCTTCTAGTTTCGTTGATGTGTTCTCCTGTATCTCTAGTTTCTGATTCATTCATCTCCGCTCTAATCCTAATTATTTCCCATCTTGTGTGAGGGGGTGGTTTAATTTGTTGTTGATTTTCCAGTTCTTTAAGGTGTGATGAGTGTTGGTGTATTTGGGATTTTTCAGTTTTTTTGAGTGAGGCTTGGATGGCTATGAATTTCCCCCTTAGGACTGCCTTTGCTGTATCCCATAAGTTTTGGATCGATGTATCTTCATTCTCATTGGTTTCCATTAATTGTTTAAGTTCTTCTTTGATTTCTTGGTTGACCCACAGATTCTTGAGCAGGATCATCTTTAGCCTCCAAGTGTTTGATTTTCTTCTGAACTTTTTGTTGTGGTTGAGTTCCAGTTTCACAGCATTATGGTCAGAGAATATGCAGGAAATAATCTCAATCTGCTGGTATCGGTTGAGCCCTGATTTGTGACCTAGTATGTGGTCTATTCTGGAGAAAGTTCCATGTGCACTCGAGAAGAATGAGTATTCTGCTGTTTTAGGGTGGAATGTTCTGAATATATGAGATCCACCTGGTCCAATGTGTCATTCAAGGCTCTTGTTTCTCTGTTGATTTTCTGTTTAGACGATGTGTCCATTGCTGACAGTGGTGTGTTAAGATCTCCTACAATTAATGTGTTTGTATCAATACGACTCCTTATTTTGCCTAACAGTTGGCTTATGTAGTTGGCTGCTCCCATGTTGGGGGCATAAATATTTACAATTGTTAGATCTTCTTGGTGTATAGACCCTTTGAGAATGATGTAGTGTCCTTCTATGTCTCTGACTACAGTCTTTAGATTAAAATCCAATATGTCTGATATAAGAATCACTACCTCGGCTTTCTTTTGAGATCCATTGGCATGAAAGATGATCCTCCATCCCCTCACTTTCAATTTGGAAGTGTCTTTATGGCAGTTTTTCACATTATCATTTGTACCTTAGGGATTCAAGGAAATCCTTGTCTACATGCCAGGTTGTGAAGATGATCTGTCATTTTCTTCCAGTACCCTTGTATTTTAACTTTCACTTTTAAGTTTTTTTTTAATTTTTTAAAGATTTTATTTATTTATTTGACAGAGAAAAACACAGCGAGAGAGGGAACACAAGCATGGGGAGTGAGAGAGGTAGAACAGGCCTCCCGCCGAGCAGGCAGCCCGATGCAGGGTTCGATCCCGGGTCTCCAGGATCATGACCTGAGCCGAAGGCAGTCGCTTAATCAACTGAGCCACCCAGGCGCCCCAATTTTAAGTTTTTAATTCATCTACCCATGCTCTTTCCCACTATACCAGGCTGACTCTATAAAGAAAGATAGTCTTATTACAGTGGGCTATTTTCTAAAAAGTGAGAGCACAACTTCCTAAAGGGTGCTAACTCCTTAGAAAGACTGAGAGAAAACAGACAAAAAGGCTTAGGGTGGCACTTAATATCCTACAGTGCCTCTAGTGAATTCTTCTGACATGAGTGCATTTACTGAGAAACATGACAAATTTCTCCACTAGACTAAATTGGTCTTTAAGGGGGGGCATCTAGTATAATGCCTGAAATATGGTAGGCACTAACTGAACATTAGTTTTATAATCAGAAAAAGAAAATCTTCTCTCACTCCTAAAAGGTATAAGATTAATAATCTTCTCTGCCTTGGAAAACATTGAAAACAACAAAAAATTTTTTTAAAAAAGAGAAAGATCATGTATGAAAAAGTAAACAAATTTGTGTTTTAAAGATTTTATCTCAGATTATAGTGCCAAAGGAGCCAACTTTTTTTTTATTTAAATTTTATTTTATTTTTTCAGTGTTCCAAGAGTCATTATTTATGCAGCCAACATTAAAGCTGGAACTTTAAAGAACCAGAACAATACATATATAAGAGACCATTTAAGTAGAGGCTCTGGGGCACCTGGGTGGCTCAGTCTTTCAGGGTCAGCCTTCTGCTCAGGTCACGATGCTGGAGTACTGGGATTGAGCCCCACATTGGGCTGCCTACTCAGCAGGAAGCCTGCTTCTCCATCTCACACTCCCCCTGCTTGTGTTCCCTCTCTTGCTGTGTTTCTCTCTGTCAAATAAATAAATAAAAATCTTTAATAAAAAAAAAGTAGAGGCTCTGTGGTTCTGGTGTTTAAATATAAATCCAGACCCCACCATTTAAGTGATGTCTCATCTTAGGTAGATGCCTAAGAGATATCTATCTCTCCCCAGTTTTTTTACTAGTAAAAAGAAGAGAACAATAGCAACCACTCACAGGACTTCTGTGGCAATTAAAACAGTCAAACACTTGGAACAATGCCTGGTCAAATGCTAATCAATCAGTTATCACTAGCTATTGTAAGTTTTTGGTATTCAAGAAAAGTTACATTGAAGAATTTTTGTATTCATTCATTTCTCTTTTATTATAGGTACAGCTGGGAGAGCCAGCGGTAAGTTCTTTTCCGTGTCTCTACTCCAAGGTCATTTCACTTTTTAGTTGTGGTGTGCTTTTGCTGAATCTACTTGCATCAATGTCCAGTGTTGCTAAAATTAATTTTATTAGATCTCCTTTTACCTTTTCCCTCTCATACTCAAAATTTCTAATTAGTAAGAAATTTTAATTTTAAAACTGTAACCAAACTGCAAAGCAATGTGTGATACCTTAATAGTCTTTAATAAATGCTGAGGAAGCTTTGGTACTCTAAGGAAATCAAAGATTGAAATAACTGAAAGAAGCATATTAGTGCAATCTACAAATTAAACTATAGTCTCTTGTGTCTGTTTATAGTTTAGGATCTGCTGAGAGATCTACCCTTAAGCTTTTTCTATGTTTCAACACATGTGGTTTCTGGAGAAATAAGTGCATGAAGATTTTTTAATTTCTCTGGCAATTTTATTCTCTGGAAAATTTGAAAATCTCATGTTAGTATTTCTTATTGTGTGTTCACTTCTCATTAGTGAGGATTTTTAGAGATTACTGACAGTTCACTGAAAAACTTAAATGTATAAAATAACTAAAAAGATATATTTCTCAAAATAAGCAAGAACCACTTTCAAAAAAAGTAATGTAGACTGGAACCTATATAGAAAAGAACCAACATTTGAGAAAAAAAAGAAACAACACTTGAGAGGTCAGAAAGAAAAAATGAATATGAGTTGGTCAAAGATAAAACTAAGTGATTAGGGAAAGTAACAGGTTCCCTTTCAAAAGAGTCCTACTCATAATCTTCTTACATAGGAGGGATATCACAGAGGGCCACTACAGCAGGTGGGTGATGAGATGAGAATCTCACCACAGTTTTCTCCAATCTTGACACCAAGTATGGTACATTCCCCATACAGAAACTTTTGGCCAGGACTTAAAGCTGCAAAATAACCATGGCAGAAGTGTTTGTGCTGTTTGCATATCATTTTACAAGATTCCTGTTGGAAGATTAAAGAGAGGAAAATGTGTTTTTCAATAATAAGTTAACAAATATTTATTTATTTTTTATGCTTTTATTTCAACAAAAGCTGTACCACCTATTGGTAAGTACATCATTTTATTTGTAACTCCATTACTCAATAACTATTTAAGGCTATGAGTCTTCTACTAACTTTGAAGTTTGTCATTGTCAATGGGGCCAAGTTAAGAATATTGATAATTACCTTGAAACCAAACTTCACTGATTTGTAGACAAGATAGACTGAAAACATATACTAATGTATCAATTCAAGTTATGTTTTTGGGAAGAGAAATGAGAAAATATTCAAGTAATTTAAATAAAATGATTTGAAACTGGGTAAAGAAAACAGAGAATAAAAGAAATGGGTAAGACATGAGGAAGAAAAATCATAAGGAAAATTATAAACCTTATACCTCATTCCTCAAAGTTTTAGAAGCCTAGATAATACAGGAAGTGAATAGAAGTATTGACCATCTCTATATTTCTCCCAAAATATCAAAATTGATAATTGGAAAGGATATCATTTTTTACTGAAAAAGAAAAAGAGTAGAAAATAAAAATAAGTGGAGTAAGAAAGTAGAAACAACAAAGTTAAACGAATTCAAACTGACTTTAATCATCTTACTATGAGTAGAAAAAGCAAATAGAAGTACTACTCCCAACCTAATTTATACAAACCAAATGGGTTGTACTAATAAAAGAAAGTAATTAAAATTTTGACAAAAGATCACATGAACTTAGATTTTGTGATAAATAAGGAAGACACAGTTAAAAGTTATCAGATATGTGAACTCTGGCAAAGCAGACTTCAAAATCACACAGCATTAGCATCATTAACAATATTAACAGCCTAAAGTGATACAACACCTTAAAAGAGGGTTCCCCTTTCTCCACATAAAAAAAAATAAAAAATATAAATAAATAGATAAATAGATAAATAAATAAATAAATAAATAAATAAATACACCTTAAAAGAACACAAAATGAGCAAACAACTGTTAGCCAGAAACCTATCAGATTTGGTAGATAATGAATAGGATATACATCCTGGAAGTCAGTCAATATTTAGCTCCTATCTTAACTCAGAAAGAAAATATTCAAAAAGATTTTATAAATAAAAAGACCTACAAAATCCTCATAATTTAATCTTCCTCTGATTCCCCAGGGTGGAGCTGGAGTGAATGGGACAGGGAAGAGTGTGAGGCCTACTTAAGAAGGACATAATTGGTTATGGTATTAGTCTTAGCCTTATAAAAATCATATAAAACGTAATTAGAGTTTTATTTTTAAAAATCTCTCCCAACTTTATTCAGAAATAATTGACAAATATAATTGTATATATTTAAAGTGTATGATATGATTTGCTATACATATACATTGTGAATGATTGCCAAGATAATTAACATGTCCATCACCTCACACTTAACTCTTTGTATGTAGTAAGAATGTTTAATATCTACTCTTAACAACTTTCAAAATATTCAATATAATATCAACTGTAGTCACCATCATGTGGTACATTACATCCTCAGAAACTCTTCTGACTGAAAGCTTGTACCCTTTGACCTTATCTCCCCATTTTCCCCTCTCCCCAGTCCCAGCAACCACCATTCTATTCTTTATTTGTAAAAGTAGACTCCTTAGTTTCTTTTAGGGTTCACATGTAAGTGATACCATGCAGCATTTGTCTTTCTCTGTCTGGCTGATTTCACTTAGCATAATGCCCTCCAGATTTACCCATGTTGTTGCAAATAGCAGGATTTCCTTTCTTTTTATGGCTGAATAACATTTAATTATATACATACACATTTTCTTTACCATTCTTCTATCAAAAGACATTTAAGTTGTTTCTCTATTGTGGCTATTGTGAATAATTCTACACTGGACATTGGAATGCAGACATGTCTTCCAGATTCTGGTTTTATTTCCTTCAGATATATACCCAGAAAGGGGGTTGATGGATCACATGGCTGTTCTAATTTCAATTTTTTGAGTAACTACCATACTGTTTTCCATGATGATGGTGCCAATTTACATTCCTATGAACAGTATGAGTTCCCTTTTCCCTACATGGAAGCTTACAGGAAAAACATACAGAATTAGGTGAACAGCTTGTAAGTGAACCAGACCCCTAAAAAAGTATATGGGCTTCACCATAAAGTCAGACAAGCAGAATATAAGCAACATTTATTTAGTATACAGGAGACAGAATTAAGGTAGTATATTATACTGAAGGAGGCCAAGAATAGGAGAAAAAATACAGATAAACTAAAGACTCCAGGAAGTGGGGAAGAATAGAAATATCACATCCAGACCTGAAAACCAAATAGGGGCAGTGACAGTGGAGGTGAGAAGGACCTGTTTTCAAAATATTTAATGACTAGCTTAACTTGGATGACTGTTGAAACTGGAGGACATAAGTAGAGGAACATGTCTATATCAACTAACTGGGATTCTGGCTTTTAATACAGAATGGAGGAGCTCCAAGCTGTTCCTAAGAAGACTGAGTCAGTAATTTTCCCAAGAATCCTCAAATTTGATATCAATTTCAGTGTCATGGTTAAAATAAAAATTAAATAAAAATAGAATTTAAATTTTTAATTTTTAATTTAAATTTTTAAATTTAATTTAGAATTTAAAATAAAAAAAAATTTCAGTGTCATGGTTAAAATAAAAATTCCCTGGTACATACACAATATCTGTTTCCTTAATCCTAGCAGTGCAACTATCTACACTTTTTCTGGTATATCTATTAACTTCATGGTCCTCTCACATCATTCCCTGAGTGGATCTTTCCCTTGAAAGTCCAGTGAACATCCTAAATCAGTTGTAAGTGGATGACTCAGCCAGTATTCCCAACTCTAAAGACAGACATCCATGTTACCAAATAATGTTAATCTCCACTTTGGACACCCTTTTATATGGCTACCTTTGGACAGTCTCAAAGTCCCTAAGCATCACACTTCTGAGACACTAACCTTCTAGGTCTCTCACTGGGTTGGACCCACAGCACCAGTGTATGACTTTGCTGATGTTTTCAGTTTCATGACGCCTCTAATTTCTCCATTGTTGTTTAGCATTTTGGGGGCTTCAGCTCCTTTCTTTCCCAATTAAATTACATGATCAGTTCCTTTACAACTTATAGTAGAAAATCTTTAATACTCCTGACCCATTGTTCTTACATCATAATGGATTGACAAAATCACCTTATGGATCAATTCAAACATCTCCTTCCACATATTTACAAATGAATTGCAGTGTTTTGCTAGAAAATATCATATAACCATACACAGTAGTAACACAATTTAATACATACATAGACTCTAACCACAGATGAATACCAGAAGATGTATCACAATTATTCTATATTTCCCTAATCAACTTGCTCTCTCATTATCTACAGAAGCTTTCAAAAACAAAGTCAGGCTTTAAAAAAAAATTATACCACTACCATACTCCTCAGTAAATTCTGGGTCTCATATTTCAGAGAAATTTTAAAACATCAAAAATTATCCTTCAGTTTTTGCCGCCAAATAATCTGCAATTGAAATACACTTATTTCTCTCTTCCAATTACAATGTTAGAAATAGTCTACCGGTCAAAAATCAATTTCTTCACTGGGTTCTACATCCCAAACCATTTTGCCCACTTAAAGGATATGCTGACCTGAATTGTCACTTTTCCATATCTTCAGATTCTCTCTTCTGTGGATTCTATCCATTCATATTTAAACATGTCAACATTATACACATTTTTAAATTTTTCTATGACCTATCCCCCTCTTTCAACCCCCCAACCCAGTCATGCCCTTTCTCCTCTACATCATAGCTAAACTTCATCAGTTGTCCTTACTCATTACTTCTATCTCCATTTACCACACAAAGCCAATGTGAATCCATCCTTAGTAAATCCATTTCATGTTCTTTATGCTTCACTTCCCCTGTAAATAATCTGGTTTGGTATCCACTCCTTGTTTCTTAAAGCACTCTTTTCCCCTGTACCACATTGGACTCTCATTGTTTTCCCTTCCACCTCTCCTGCCCTGTATCAATCTCACTGTTATACAGATTCTCTTCCACTTTCTTAAATGCTGTGTTCCTCAGAACCATCATAAGACCGTTCACCTTCCCAGTTGCCTGAGCAACCTCTCCCAAATCTCTAAGTCCAACTGTGCAATGTTCACTGCCACTATCTATAGCTCCAGTGCATTAATCACTCCAGGGATCTAGTCCACATTGTTCCCTGTCATTCAGCATCTATTTAGGACTTATTACATATCAGGCATAGTGATAGTATCTAGGGAAACATACATGACACCTGTCCTCATGGAACTTCTTACAATTTCATGGGGGGTGGGGGGGTGATAGTGAGCAAAGAAATAAAACAATAAATATATAACCAGCATGTAATACAGCATGGTGCTCAGCCTGAGAATTATAGGGGAGGCCAAAATTTATCTTATTAAAACCTTACAAATCTCAATTTAACTTTTTCCTTCTGCAATGTCAACTTCTCCATAGTCAGTCATTTTGGAAATTCCTAAGAGCCAATTAACTAAAACAACATATACCACACAACAAATAAAATTCTTTTTACAATAAAATAGCAGAGGCCTCTATATGAAGAAGGAAAGGCCAGGTTTTGCAAAAAAAGGTAGAAGGTGATGAACAAGATCCAAAGTTTAAATGCAATAACATCATACCATAAAGTATTTCATTTTCATTTTCATTTGGATATAAAAGTTACAGCCCAGAAAATCAATTAACATGACTCTACAGAGTTCTTCTAAAATGAAAGAACACAAGAATTCCATCATGCATATGTATATGCATCAACTCTTAAAATGATTTTTTACTCATTATGGTCTCATTTCCTCTGAATATTTCTTGATTTCTCTTTACTGGGGCATCCTCTGGAAATTGCAAGAACAATTTGTTCTGTTTTACAAACTTTCATTAAATTCCTTGTTATAGCTTTCTATAAGGATAAGATTCACTTATATTTCCTTATTTGTCTATTTCAAAGGACCTGCACTATCCATTATTAGGTTCTTTTTCCAAATCTGCAGAGGGTGTGAGCTTCTTAATAACTATTGCCACTATTGGTTTCAACTGAGAAAAACCTCAACAATCATATTTCTCATTATTTCTCACTGTTGTGATGATTAAATGATATAAAATAACTATATATATATATACATATATATATTAAGATAAATGTTATTCTACTTGTACTTCAGAATTTCTGTCAATTCTAAACCAGAACCCAATGTGATATTTATAGACATAGGCAAGATTTAGATCCAATAAGCAAGAAAGAAGGGAAATTATCTGATTTATTGTAAGGGCCCCAAATGGTATAAATTCACTGCAACAAGAAAATATGCATTGAAATGGTCTCCAGGAAGATAACTCACTCTTCTCTAAACTAACAGAGTAAGTTTTTCTCTATGAACACAACAGAAATACCAGCAAAAGAAATAATTAGAATCAAAACAACATATTAGGGGAAAATGTTTAAGACGAAGAGCAATACTACTGTAGTTCAACAAAGCATTCGGTTGGTTTTATATAAAATTTCCAATATTGGGGAGAGGTTCCCACAAACAATCAAGTCTCTGAATACCAGCAGGGTGTCCTACAATTCAACTCAATTCTGATACTATCTTCCCTGAGATAGCCTCAGATTACACAGATAAAAGATTCAGTCCCACAAGACTGCCCCCACTTCAGATGCCAGTCAAAAGTCCAGGTTGTTACTTGTACATCTGATGGATCTGCTACAAATGGGAAGTCCTCAAACCCTTCCTTAGATTCAATTAATTTGTTCAACAGGTTCTGAGAACTCAGGAAACCTGTTCACTCATGAGATTACTGGTTTAACTACAAAGAGTATTAAAGGATTCAATGTGACGCAGGAATCTATCAATATCCTGGAAGAGAACATAGGCAGTAACCTCTTCAGTATCGACCACAGCACCTTCTTTCAAGACACGTCTTCAAAGGCAAAGGAAACAAAAGCAAAAATGAACTTTTGGGACTTCGTCAAAATAAAAAGCTTCTGCACAGCAAAGGAAACAGTCAACAAAACAGAGGCAACCCACCTAATGGGAGAGGATATTTGCAAATGACAGTACAGACAGAGGGCTGGTATCCAAGATCTATAAAGAACTACTAAACTCAACATCCAAAAAAAGGATGAACACATCAAAAAATGGGCAGGAGACATGAAGAGGCACTTCTCCATAGAAGATATGCAAATGGCTAACAGACACATGAAAAAATGTCCAGCATCACTAGCTACAGGGAAATTCAAATCAAAACCACACTGAGATACCACCTTACACCAGTCAGAATGGCCAAAATTAACAAGTCAGGAAAGAATAAGTGTTGGAGAGGCTGCAGAGAAAGGGGAACCCTCTTACACTGTTGGTGGGAATGCAAGTTGGTGCAGCCGCTTTGGAAAACAGTGTGGAGATTTCTCAAAAAAATTAAAAAATAGAGCTACTCTATGACCCTGCTATTGCACTACTGGGTATTTTCCTCAAAAATACAGATGCAGTGAGAATAAGGGCCATATGTACCCCAATGTTCATAGCAGCAATGGCCACAATTGCCAAACTGTGGAAAGAGCCAAGGTACCCTTCAACAGATGAATGGATAAAGAAGATAAGGTACATATATACAATGGAATATTACATCTCCACCAGAAAGGATGAATATCCAACTTTTGCATCAACATGGATGGGACTGGAGATTATGCTGAATGAAATGAGCCAAGCAGAGAAAGTCAAGTATCATATGGTTTCATTTACTTATGGAGCATAAGGAGTAATATGGAGGACAGTAGAAGGAAAGGAATGTGAACTGGGATAAATCAGGGAGGGAGATGAAACATGAGAGACTTTGGACTCAGAAACAATCTGAGGGTCTTGGAAGGGAGGTGGGTGGGGAGATAGGTGAGCCTGGTGGTGGGTATTAAGGGAATAAATTGCATGGAACACTAGGTGTAGTGCATAAACAATGAATCTTGGAACACTGAAAAAAAATTAAATAATGTCATTTAAAATAAATAAATAATAAAGTAAAAAAATCTTAAAAATAAAATAAAATAAAGGATTCAAATCAAAAGACAGATAAAGAAATAGGGTGAAGTTCCAAACAAAAGAGCATTTGTCTGCCTGGAGCTTGGAGCCCAGTATGGAGATAAGTGGAAGCATTCCAATTTCCCAACCTGAAAAGTTCTGCTTGGGTTTTTATGAATGCTTCATTACAAAGACATGACTGACTAAATCATTGGCCATTGGTGATAGACTCAGCCTCAACCCCTCCCCAGAAATCAAAGGGTGAGACTGAAACTTCCAACCTTCTATTCAAGGTTGGTTCCTCTGGACACCAGCCCTTATTCTTAGGCGTTTTCCAAAAGTGTGCTCATTAACCTAAGCCCAGTAATGTTGGAATGGGGCTTATTGTGAATAGCAAGATAATCATTTCATTTTTATGGCACTGAAGTGTTTTCAGGAAATGAGGACAAGAGAACTATTATAACAAATGTAAAATTATACATAAAATAATGAATAATAAATATAACAGAAGATGCTTTCATTGCTTTTAAAACTCAAAAAGGGTTTTGGGAGCCAAGAGACTGATGAACTAAGAGCTAGGGATGAAGAACAAATATACATACATATTTTTTTAAAAAAAATTTATTTATTTGACAGAGAGAAACACAGCCAGAGAGGGAACACAAGCATGGGGAGTGAGAGAGGGAGAAGCAGGCTTCTCACCCAGCATGGAGCCCGATGTGCTACTCGATCCCGGGTCTCCAGGATCATGACCTGAGCCGAAGGCAGTCGCTTAACCAACTGAGCCATCCAGGCACCCCTATACATACATATTTTTGAGACATAACTGACATACAACATTAGATTAGTTTCAGGTGTACAACATAATGATTTGGTATGTGTATATTTTGTGAAATTATCACCACAATAAGTCTTGTTAACACCTGTCACCATAGATAGTTACAATTTTTTTCTTGTGACCTGAAATTTTGCAATCTACTCTCTTAACAATTTGCAAATATGTGATAGAGTATTACTATTTTTTAAATATTTTTAAATTTTTATTTATTTGAGAGTGAGCAAGTGAGAGAACATGAGCACAGAAGGAGAAGAAGAAGCAGACTCCTTAGTGAGCAGAGAGCTTGCTGCAAGGCTTGATTCCAAGACCCTGAGATCATGATCTGAGCTGAAAGCAGATGCTTCCTGACTGAGCTACCCAGGCACCCCATGATAGAGTATTATTAACTTAAATATTAACTTAAGTCGCCATGTTGTGCATTACATTCTCATGAAATATTTATTTTATAGCTGGAAGTTTGTACCTTTTGACTTCCTTCATCCATTTTATCTACTCCCCATTGCCATATCTGGCAACCACCAATATGTTCTCTGTATGGATGGGCCCTTTTTTTTTTTTTAGACTCCATATGTAAATGAGTTCATACCATATTTATCTTTCTCTGTCTGCCTTATTTCATTTGTCATAATCCCTTCAAGGCCCATCTGTGTTGTATATACATTTTTTTTAATAAATCACAACATGATAGGTATATACTCAGTTTTTTATTGACAAAAGGTCAAGAACATGTACAGTTAATTTACACTAAAGAAAATTGAAAGAATAAATATTTGGGGAAATAATAAAGCTTAGCACTCATTTACAAATGAAGTATAATGATTCAGATTTATTACTTAACAAAATTCTTTGAGAACTGATAAGAACTAACAATGTGAGTAAAGAAATAAGTGCACATGTGTATTCCCAGAGGAAAGTGAATTGAGTCTAAATAAATAAATTATATGTTTGAACTCATGATATAAAAGTTTTTATTTCCCAAAAAATAAGGCAAAGGCATCAGTTTGTAGTAACATATTTATAACTAAGTTGCATAATATTATTAGTACCTAGGAAGAGTCTAGAGGCCCCAGTGTGGTAAATAGTTTAATATACTAATATAATATGTTAAAATAACTTCCAATAAATTTCCCCTAATTAATATTTTTAAACTAACCAGTAAGTTAATTTTCTATATTTAAGTTGTTGAATCTAAAAAGCTAAATAGAACTCTGTAATTGATTCTTATAATGGTAATTTATTCTCAATTTTTCTTGAAGACACAGAAAATTAGACAAAATGAAGAGACAGAGGATTATATCCCAAATGAAAGAACAGGACAAAAGTTCAATAAGATAGCCAAAAAAACAGAGATAAGTAATATGACTGATAGAAAATTTAAAGTTATGGCCATAAAGATCATCACTGGAATTGAGAAAAGAGGGAAGGACCTCAGTGAAACCCTTAACAAAGAGTTAGAAAACAGAAAAAGAACCAATCAGAGACAAAGAACTCAATAGCTGCAATTAAAAATGTAGTAGAGAGAAAAAAGTACTAAACTAGAGGAAGCAAAATAACAGATCAGAAACCTGAAAGACAGAGTATTGGAAGGTAATCCAGCTGAACAGAAGAGAGAAAATGGAATATGAAATGAACATATATTAAGAGAAGTCAGCAATACCATCAAGCATAGTAACATGCACATAGGGATACCAGAAGGAGAAGAGAGTGAAAAATGTGCAGGACATTTATTTGAAGAAATAATAGCTTAATATTCTCCAAATCTGAGAAAGGAAATAGAAATCCAGACTGAGGAGACACAGAGATCCCCCAACAAAATCAACCTAAGGAGGACCACATCAAAAGACATAGGAATCAAAATGGAAAAAAGTAATGAAAAAAAGATTTAAAAGAAGCAAAAGAAAATAACTACATACAAGGGAGACAGTTTAAGGCTATCAGGTATTTTTTTAGCAGAAACATTGTAGGCCAAAAGAGACTGAGTGGGAAAGATATGCAGCCAGGAATATTCTATCTAGCACTGCTATTATTCAGATAGAAGAGATAAAGAGTTTCCCAGACAAACAAGAGCTAGAGGAATTCATGACAACTAAACTAGCCTTACAAGATATGTAAGTGAACACTTTGAGTGGAAAAAAAAAACATACATAGGAGTAAGAAAAGTAGGAAGCACAAAAGTAGTAAAATTAGGTATAGTTATAAAAATCAGTCTAGGGATTCACAAAATAGAAGGATGTAATAATATATGACACTATATACCCAACACATGAGCAGGGAGAGAGGAGTAAAGAATGGGTTCACACTTAAGCAACCATCAGCTTCACATAGTTATAGGCAAAAGATGTTATATACCAACCTTTGGTAACCACAAATCAAAACCAGTAATAGATATGCAAAAAATAAGGAGAAATAAATCCAAGTATATCACTAGAAAAAAAACCAACAAACTGTGAGAGAAGAGAAGATCAGAGAAAAACTACAAAAACAATCATGAAAATAAGTAACAAAATGTCAATGAGCACATACCTATCAATAATTACATTGAATGTAAATGGACTAAGCATCAAAAGACAGGGTGACAGAATGGATAAAAAAAGCAAGACCTATCTATGTGTTTCCTACAAGAGAATAATTTCAGATAAGGACACTAGCAAATTGAAAGTGAAGGAATGCAAAAACAGTTATCATGTGATAGAAGTGAAAAGAAAGCTGAAGTAACAATTCTTATAGCAGACAGAATGTCTTTAAAATAAAAGCTGGGTGGCACCTGGGTGGCTCAGTTGGTTGAGCCACTGCCTTCGGCTCAGGTCATGATCCCGGAGACCCAGGATCGAGCCCCACATCGGGCTTCTCCCTCTCTCACTCCCCTTGCTTGTGTTCCCTCTCTAGCTGTGTTTCTCTCTGTCAAATAAATAAAATCTTAGAAAAAAAAAAAAGCTGTAACAAGTGACAAAGACACTATATACTCATAAATGGCATAATCTGACAAGAAGATATACCAATAGCAAATATTTATGGATGCAAGGTGAGAGTATCCAAATATATAACATATTTGATAACAAACATAAAGGGAATAATCAATAGTGACACAATAATAGTAGGGGAATTTAACACCCCACTTAAATCAATGGATAGATTATCTAAACAGAATAGCAACGAGGAAACAATAATTTTGAATGACACACTGGAACAGATGAATCTAACAGATACATTCAAAACATTTCATCCTAAAATAACAGAAAACACATCTTTTCAAGTACATATGGAACATTCTCCAAAATGAATCACATTTTAGGCCACAAAACAAGTCTCAACAAATTCAAAATATAAAAGTCATACCATGCATCTTTTCTGACCACAACACTATGAAACTAGAAGTCAACTACAAGAAAAAAATTGGAAAGAACACCATACGTGTAGGTTAAATAACATGATACTAAACAATGGATGTCTCAACCAAAAAAAATCAAAGAGAATTTTTTTTAAAAAATACATGGAGACAAATGAAAATGAAAACACAGGGTTTCCAAATCTTTGGAATGCAGCAAAAGTGGTTGTAAGAGGGAGGTTTACAGCAATACAGGCCTATCTCAAAAAGTAAGAAAAATCTTAAGCAATCTAAACTTACACCTAAGAAGTTAGAAATGAAGAAAAAATAAAATTCAAAAGCAGTAGAAGAAGGAAATAACAAATATTAGAGCATGGGGCACCGGGTGGCTCAGTAGTTAAGCGTCTGCCTTTCGCTCAGGTCATGATCCTGGAGTCCCAGAATCAAGCTCCACATAGAGTTCCACATTGGGCTCCCTGCTTAGCAGGAAGCCTGCTTCTCCCTCTCTCACTCCCCCTGCTTGTGTTCCCTCTCACTGTGTTTCTCTCTGTCAAATAAATAAAATCTTTAAATAAAAAAAGATTAGAGCAGAAATAAAAGAAATAGAAACAAACAAAAAGAGAAAATATCAATGAAAGCAGCAGCAGTTCTTTGAAAAGATCAACAAAATTGATAAACATTTAGCCAGATTCATCAAAAAAGAGAATACTATGAGGAATTATATGCCAACAAATTGGACAACCTAAAAAAAAAAATGGATAAATTCCTAGGAACATACAACTTCCCAAAAATGACTCAAGAAGAAATAGAAAATTTGAACAGACTAATTACCAGCAGTGAAATTAAATCAGTAATCAAAAAATTTCCAACAAATCAAAGTCCAGGAACAAATGGCTCCATGGGTGACTTGTCTCAAATTTAAAAAAAAAAAAAAAAAATGTCTATTTTTCTCAAATTATTCCAAAATACAGAAGAGGAAGGAAAGCTTCCAAACTCTTTCTATGAGGCCAGAATTACTCAGATAAAGACACTACAAAAAGGAGAACTACAGACCAATATCTCTGATGAACTTGGATACAAAAGTCCTCAAAAAAATACAAATACCACATACAAAAAAATACAAATGCTACATACAAAAAAACACAAGCCAAATACAAAATATTAAATAGAAATCATCCTTCTGGGATGCAAAGTGATTCAATATATACAAATCAATCAATATGATACAACACATCAACAAGAGAAAGGATAAAAACCGTATGATTTTTCAATAGGTGCAGAAAAAGCTTTTGAATCAGGGAAATTCAAATCAAAACCACACTGAGATACCACCTTACACCAGTCAGAATGGCCAGAATTAACAAGTCAGCAAACAAGTGCTGGAGAGGCTGCAGAGAAAGGGGAACCCTCTTACACTGTTGGTGGGAATGTAAACTGGTGTAGCCGCTTTGGAAAACAGTGTGAGGATTCCTTAAAAAATTAAAAATAGAGCTACCCTATGACCCTGCAATTGCACTACTGGGCATTTACCCCAGAGATACAGATGTAGTAAAAAGAAGGGCCACATGTACACCAATGTTCATTGCAGCAATGGCCACAAACTGTGGAAAGAGCCAAGGTGCCCATCAACAGATGAATGGATAAAGAAGATGTGGTACATATATACAATGGAATATTATGCCTCCATCAGAAAGGATGAATATCCAACTTTTGTGGCAACATGGACTGGACTGGAAGAGATTATGCTGAGTGAAACAAGCCAAGTAGAGAAAGTCAAGTATCACATGGTTTCACTTACTTGCGGTGCATGAGGGGTAACCTGGAGGACAGTGGGAGAAGGATAGTAAATGGGAAGTAGGGTAATCCAGGGAGAGAAACGAAACAACAGAGACTTTGGACACAGAAACAAACTGAGGGACTTGGAGGGAGGGGGTGGAGGGATGGGAGAGCCTGGTGGTAGGTACTGGGGGCACCTAATGGGTGGAGCACTGGGTGTGGGGAATGGGGAATGAATCTTGGAACACTGGAAAAAAAATTTAAGTAACAATAAAAAAAAAGAAAAAAAACACACATTCACGATAAAAACCCTCAACAAAGTAGGTTTAGAAGGAATATACCTCAACATAATAAAAACCATATATGAAAAACCCACAGTTAATATGCTTAATGGGGAACAACTGAGAGATTTTCCCATAAGGTCAGGAACAAAACAAAGATGTTCACTCTCACCACTTTTATTCAACATCATTCTGGAAGTCCTAACCATAGTACTTAGACAAGATAAAGGAACAAAAGGCATCCATGTTGGTAAAGAAGTAAAATGTTCACTACTTCCAGGTAACATGATACTGTGTGTGTGTGTGTGTGTGTGTGTGTGTGTGTGTGTGTGTGTGTATAATATATATATGTATATATATGTATACATATGTATATATGTGTATATATATCATATATATACACACACACACATATTATATATAACCGCTAAAGACTCCACCATAAAATTACTAAACTGATAAATTCAATAAGGTCATGAGATGATAAATCAATATACAGAAGTCTGTTTCATTCCTATATTACTAATGAAATTGTAGAAAGAAAACACTTCCATTTTCAATTATAATAAAATGCCTAAGAATAAACTTATGCAGGGAAGTGAAAACATGTAGCATCTGAGCATCTGAAAATTATAAAATACGGATGAAAGAAATTGAAGATGAAACAAAGAAATAGGAAAACATTCCAAGCCCATGGAATGGTAAAACAAATATATTAAAATGTCTGTGCTACCCAAAGCAATTTACCCATTTAGTGTAATCCTCACCAAAATCCCAGCATTTTTCACAGAACTAGAACAAATAACACTCAAATTTATATGGAACCACAAAAGACTCCAAAGCCAAAACAATCTTGAAAACAAACAAAACTGGCAAACTCACAATCTCAAATTTGAAGATATATTACAAAGCTGTAGTAATCGAAACAGTATGGTACTGGCACAAAAACAGACACATACATCAGTGGATCAAAACAGATGATCAGAAATAAGGTCAATTAACATTCAACAAAGTAGGAAAGAAAATTCAATGGGAAAAAACATTCTCTTCGACAAATGATATTGAGAAAACTGGACAGCTACTTGTGAAGAATGAAACCGAATACTCTCTTACACCATAAGCAAAAGTAAAATCAAAATGGACTAATGCGAGATCTGAAACCAAGAAAATCTTAGATGAGAACACAGGCAGTAACTTCTCTGACTTGGGCCAAAGCAAAAATTTTTCTAGATGTTATCTCCTGAGGCCAAGGAAACAATAGCAAAAATAAACTATTGGGACCACATCAATATTAAAAGCTTCTGCACAGCAAAGAAAGCGATCAACAAAACTAAAAGCCAACCTACTGAATGGCAGAAAATATTTTCAAGTGACATATATGCTAAAGGGTTAATAGCCCAAAAAATAAACTAATTTTACATCTCAACACCAAAAAACAAACAATTCAATTTTTTAAATTGGGCAGAAGATATGAACAGACATTTCTCCAAAGAAGGCATCCAGATAGTCAACAGACACATGAAAAAATGTTCAGCATCACTCATCATCAGGGAACTACAAATCAAAACCACACTGAGATATCACCTCACCTGTCAGAATAGGAAAACAAACAAACAAACAAACAAATAAACATGACAAGAGAACTGCTCATGAAGTTATGGAGAAAACTGTTTGCACTGTTTGGGAATGGAAACTGGGGCAGCCACCTGGAAAACAGTATGGAGGTTACTCAAAAAAATAAAAATTGAATTACTATATGCGCTAGTAATTCCACTACAGAGTATTTATCCAAAGAACATGAAAACACTAATTCAAAGGATACATGCAACCCTATATTTATATTTATATATATTTATATATATTTATTGCACCATTATCTATAATAGTCAGATTATAGAAGCAGTCCTAGTGTTCTTTGATAGATTAATGGATAAAGAAGATGTGGTATGTATATATATATAGACAGATACATACATACATACATATATATGTATATACATACATAATATATGCAATGGAATATTACTCAGCCATAAAAGAAATAAAACTTTGCCATTTGCAACAACATGGATGCAGTTAGAGGGTTTAATGCCAAATGAAATAAATCAGTCAGAGAAAGGCAAATACCATATGATTTCATTCATATGTAGAATTTAAAAAAAAAACAATAAACATAGAAAAAAAGAGACCAAAAAAATAAACTCTTAACTACAGAGAACAAACTAATGTTTACCTGAAGGAAGGTGTTTAAGAGGATCGGTGCAAAAGATAGAGGGACTTAAGAGTACATTTATTTTGATGTATAGAACTGTTGAATCACTATATTGTAGACCTGAAACTAATAAAACACTCTCTGTTAACTATCCTGGAATTAAAATTAGGAAAAAAAGAAAGAGGTAAAAGAAAAATAATAATTTAAAAAATTCCTCAGTTGGAGGAGCAGCATAACATATCGACTTACCAAATCACTGTATTATGCACCTAAAAGTAATGTAACATCATATGTCAACTGTGTTTCAAAACAAACAAGCAAATAAGTTCTTCACTTGAAAGGGGTGTTACAGTGGGGATATCACAGCAAGCAGGTAACTACTAAGGTCCCACTCCCTTTCTGACACCAGAACTGAGCATCTGACACACTTTCTAAGTGAACATTTTGTCAGGAATTACAACATCAAAGTAATTGATACAGAAGTTCTTATGCTTATTGTTTTTGATTAAAAGATTCCCTTGTGTAAGATTAATATGGGGAAATGTGCTATATCCATAATTGCCTAACAAAATTTATGTTTCTTATATTTCAGCAAGAGCTACACCACTTCCCAGTAAGTAACATTGTGATATTTGTAATTATTATTATTATTAACATTATTATTATTACAATGTACATGAAACTATTGTTAACTTTGCTGGGTGTCATTTTCAGTAGAGAATAAATTAATAATTTTGCTAAATTTCTAGGAATTAAACTATTTAATTGTAGAAAGAATAACCTACAAAGGATATTATCAGTCCACATCAAATGAGTTAGTAGTAACACATAATATCTTACTCAGGGGAAAAACACCTAATAAGGTTTTAAGTTAAATGAATTAAAGCATAACAAGGAAAATAGAAAAATAAAAGAGTATAAAATGAGGGAAGAAGTTTTTAAATAACAAGCAAAGCTAATACTCAGTACCTGGAGGTGCTGCTGGACAACGTCACCGGCTACACATGCCCGTGCCGCTATTGACTAAGAGCTGCCAGTCTCAGGCGTTCACTCAAAGCTGGTCACAGGGGCACCTGGGTGGCTCAGTCGTTAAGCATCTGCCTTCCACTCAGGTCATGATTCCAGAGTCCCAGGATCGAGCCCCAGATGAGGTGTTCTGCTCGGCGGGAAGCCTGTTTCTCCCTCTCTTACTCCCACTGCTTGTGTTCCCTCTCTAGCTGCATTTCTCTCTGTCAAATAAATAAAAATCTTAAAAAAAAAAAAAAAAAAAAAAAAAAAAAAAAAAAAAAAAAAAAGCTGGTCACAGTATCTTTCCTTCAACCACTTGCACTCCCATTCTCCAAAGAAACTATTGAAATTTCCTCATGATGCAAATGAAAGTAAAATTTCTTCACACCTCTTACTCTCCACAGAGGCTAGGCATCATGTTGAAAAGATCCCCCCCCCCAAAAAAGTCATACATGATCCCCAGGTTTCTGCCACCAAATAACAAGCATACCTAAAGAGAAATTGTATGTTCAGTCCCAAACTACCTCAATGAAGCAAATATTTGCAAAAAATAAGTCAAATGAATTTTTTGTTCCTCAGTTCACATGAAAATTATGCTTGCACTATAGTCATTATGTGTGCAATAGCATTATGTCTAAGAATATATACATAACTTAATTTTAAAATTGCTAAAAAATGCTAACCACCACCTGTGTTTTCAGCAAGACACAATCTTTTTCCTGGTGGAGAATCTTGCCTCAATGTTAATAACTGCTGAGTTGTGGTTGCTGAAGTTTGGAGCAGTTGTGGCAATTCCTTAAGATAAGACAAAAATGAAATCTGAAGCATCAATTGACTCTTCCTTTCATGAATGATTTCTCTATAGCATGAGATACTATTTGATAGCATTTTACCCACAGTAGAACTTCTATCAGAACTGAAGTCAGTCTTCTCAAATCCTGCCACTGCTTTAAAATCAATTAAGTTTATGTAATATTCTAAATCCTTCATTGTCATTTCAACAGTTTTCACAGCATCTTCACCAGTAGTAGATTCATCTCAAGAAATCACTTTCTTTGTTCATCCATAAGAAATAACTCATCTACTAAAGTTTTGTCATAAGATTGCAGCAATTCAGTCATATCTGCAGGGTCCACTTTTAATTTTAGTTCTCTTACTATTTCCACCACATCTGCTGGTTCCTCCTCCATTGAGGTTGTGAACCTCAATTTATAGAAAACACAATATCGGTGCAGTGTCATAAAGCACAATAAAATGAGGTGTGCCTATAATCCATAAGTGAAAGCCTTCCATTAATCTTCCCTTCATCTACAATGATAGCTATGTCTTTACTATTTAAGGTCAACTCTTCCCCCCAGGATCTGGATTCCACCACTTCTTATCAATTCTGTGGACTCTTTCCATCAATCATCCAACTCTGCTGAATCTTCAATTTGCCTCAACATAAGATCATTGGAGGTGTTTCCCAGCAGTTTATTTTATTTTATAAAATATAAAGTTTTATCTTCACATTAAGATTTTACCATATCTGTTAATGCTCTTCTACATAGTATTGGACCTTAAAGACAAACCTTTTCTCAGCACACTAAGAAGCTATCTTCCATTAAAGGAGATCTTAGTAGTTTCAAGAGAGTTTTGATACCTGATAGATTGGGTGCTCCTTTAGTTTGAATGTCTACCACGTTGATGAAACTATTTGTTAATGTGCCTGTATCCTTAACTGTTAAGACTGTAAGTACAGGCACAGTATTCATCTGTTCATATCTTCATCCCAATATATATTATACTGTCACATAAAACATGGAAGACCTTTAAGCATTTATTTTATAAAAGGAAGAAAGTTATATTCTTTTCATTTGCCTATAAATCTCAGAAAGAGATAGAGTAATGTGGAATTAAACCTGGATTCCCAGAACAGGTCTGCCACCTTCTTTGTCTGTGACTAAAGACAGCTTAACAATCCTCTCTTGTTTGAAAGAATGTCAGACAGCAGAAAAGTTCAGAACAAAAAGAAAGAGAGAGAGAAATTAAAAATCATATATGTGATCTCAGGGTCATGAAATTGAACCCCACATTGGGCCTTGTCCTGAGTGTGGAGCCTCCTTAAGATTCTCTCTCTCCCTCTGCCCCTCCCCCCATTCACTGGCTTTCTCTGTCTCTCTCAAAAAATAAATAAATAAAAGAAAAAATCAAAGAAGTAAAATTCAAGAAGGATATTTGGAGGTCGAGGATTAAAGTGTCAAAGAAGTCAACATGGAGCTGGGGAGAAGGGTGGGGATAAAACAACGTCATAGGTAAGGGTTTTGGAGTCAGGCTGCTAGGTTTCAAATGGGTTCAAATCCAATTAAGAGTTGGAGGACTTTAGACAATTTATTTCATCAGTCAAATGCAGACAGTGGTGGTCACCACATAAGCTTACACTGAAAACAGAAGTCAAAATATCAGATCCCAAATATAGAGAACTTCATTATGACAATGAGAAGCCCTGGGTCCTGGGGGTAATAAGGCAACTTAAAATGATACAGGAGGTAGTAAATGCCATTTGGAGAGAGCATCAGGGATGTGACTGAGACAGGATATTATGTACTTCATGAAAGTCAGGCAGTGTCTTTCTCTAAGTCTGTATCAGTGAGAGAATGATTCACTAAATTTTGTGACTGAATATCCTCAAGTTTGCTCTCAGTATCATCTTCCTCTGATTCTGTGTTGGGTTTTAAGACTAGTAACAGGAGGGAGGTGTTGGTGTCAGAAAGAAAGAAGTCTGGAGAAGGGTATGAGTCAAAATTATGAAGGATTTTATGTCATACTAGGAGTTTGGGTCTTGGAAGAAGTTTTCAAAGAATACATGAACACAATTGCATTTTAGCAAGTGAGTCTGAAAGCAATGTGATTACAGGGCTCAGAGGGCAGCCATTTCTATGGTTAGATCACTTCCCATTTAAAGCCTCTCTCATGGACAATTAGGTGGCTTTTGACATGGAATCAGGTATCACGTTTGAGATGAGAAAGGGGTGAAATAAAAGTGGAATATCCTAGCAAGCATAATCCAAAGATCTTAAAGAGCTCAGCAGAGGAATGTGAAATCTCCCTTAGGAAGACTATCATAAGAAACCATTCTCAAAGTCCCATGGGGGGACAAAAACACCTAATTTTTATACTTTATAGCTACATATTATAGACAGTTGGAGCACCTAAAAGGAAGTTGTTTTTAGGTTATAAATTCTAATTTTCTCTGCAAAAAAAGCACTGATTATTAGAATGACTATAGAGTTAAAAACATGTAATTATCCTATGGGTATATATATAATAGCCTGATAATAATAAGCAGGGCATATTTCCCATTTAAATATATTTCATGAGAAAAATAAAGGACAAGATGGAGTGAGAAGACAAATGTAAGAAGAAAACTTTAATTGATGCTTCTATGTAGGAAAGTCTGAATTTCAACTCTCTTTTGAAGAGTGCTGAGCAAATTCAGCTTTGCTTTATGAAATAACTCATGATCTGACTTCAGAATAGAAACATATTTGCCTGTGCATAGGCTTTTCTAAATTAAGAGATCAGGATATTAAAGTTTTCATGTCTTTGAAATATTGCTAGTTTTCCTATTTGTTTCCATCAACTGAATAGTAAGTTGAAGGTACAAAAATATGCATTTATGGATTCAATGAAACAATTTTAATTTTAATTTTACCTTAAATAGAAGTGAAACATTTCTGTGCAAACCCTAAAACTTAAGCCTGACACCTCTGGTTAGAAGCTCCTAAAAACAGAGGGTCTTTCACACACAGCAAGATCCCATTTGTTGGGTACAGTGCCTGGAACACAATGGATGTTTGATAGATATTTCTTGAATGAACACTGATATAATGAAGGAAAGAAGGAATAGGAGATTATCAATATTAATTACCTTCAATATGTGCCAAACAAAGTAACCTCAGATAATGGTGTTTTTCTGTTGGGAGAATCAGTGTTACTCATTGGCTCCTTGTTGTTTTCTCCTCATAGTACAATTTAGTCTTCTATACTATCTAAGGGCTATACTTCTACACTATCTAAGGGCTGCCATTTCTAGCCTTTGGAAAACTCTTCAAATTGCTTTGAAATATGTAGATTACTGATAATTTTTAGAAAGCACGTACTCCTCACTAATAGAAAAATACATATATTCATGGTAGTGTGTAATAAAATCACCAGGGAGAATGTGTTAGGCCTATTTGTCAGCACTGTATTGATTTTCCACTCTGAGATACATGTACCAAATAATGATGATGATGATGATGATGATGATGATGATGATGATATAACAAAAGCAAATGGATCCCCAGGCTAAGACAGATAGCAGGAGTAGACTACATGAGGAAATCTGAGAGAATTAAATGATAGTAAGAAAATTCAAATGTTGAAAAAGTCTACTTCATAAATAGTTCAACTATAAATGAAATAGTTAAATGGCTACATTATAAGAAAAAAATGTAGAAAAAGTGCTATTTTCTGTCTTTCCTCCAAGCACATCAAAATTGCCAGATTGCTTTAGAAATACAAACAGAGTTGGTTTGGTGCTCTGTAAATGTCCCATTTTTAAAAATTCCTTCTGAAAAAATATGGTAGGAAACTATATATTATACCAAAAAAAATCCTATTTTTCTTGGTTTTGTGTTTTAGGATCAACTCCAGGACCCACAAGTAAGTTCCTTTACATCTCTTACTTCTGGTATATGTCAATCTCCTGTAGAATCCAAGGAACTTTTCACAAAATGCCGTTTCAACACAGACTATTTCAATTCAGTCTCACACATCTGTCTCTTTTCCATTTTTCCTTTTTATCCAGAAGTTCCACAGTTCAGTGGGAAATTTTTACAGAGGGAAACGTTTAAATCACTAACTGGAAACAACAAGGAATAACAGAAGCATTTTCTAATATTTAATATATTTTATGTATATGTTTAAAAAAGAACAGAAGCAAAAAAAGTAACAAAAGTAAGAAATTGATGAATTTAGGGAAATTTGGTTTAGAGAAATTGGGTTTAAAGTAAGACAACAGTTACAATCCTTCAGGAGTTTTAATTTCTAGCAAGACGGTGAGTGACAAAAGGTGGTTGTTGGGGAGGACTGATAGACCCCTGCCCAGCCCTCTTAAGTTCTGTCTGTGCCAGGACTAAAACCCCTATGCACATGTCATAGATGATTTGGTGATCCTAGGATCCAGATCACTGATGTTCTTAAGAAAATATTATCAACATTAAATATATACCATGTACAAAAATAAAACATTAAAATGTTTAGAAAACTTTAAATTTTAAAGTAATTTTCTAAAATTACTTTAGAAAAGTCTTTAGAATAATAATTTCACTTTCAATTTTCTTACTGTAAAATACCTTAGTCTCAAGCAATGTTAAGAGACTAGTATTATTACTTACACAAGGAAAATGAGAGTTTATCATTCCCTCTTCCTTCTGTGACAGTAGTGTCATTTTTTTAAAAATTCACCCTTGTGATGAAAAGGAAAGTTAACATAAAGGGAAATGATACTAGGATACTTGGCTGTCTGAGCTGGTGGGTCCTATGACTCTTAATCTCTGGATTGTGATGTTAAGTCCCATGTTGGGTGTAAAGATAAATTAATAAAATCTTTTTTAAATGGGGGAGGGGCAAGCTCACAAAATGATTTGTTTATTGCAAAATTGGTATTTATCCTGCAAAACAGTATTCAGTGATTTAAATGTGAATGGGAAGGTAGAAGAGAATGAAATAGAGTTGTGGCAGAGCAAAGAAAAGAAAGGAAAGACTTGGTAGTGTGTAAATACCATCTACTGAAAGCTTTCAATTCTGGACTCAGGTAAGAAGTGAAAAACTAGAATGAGCTTCATCTACTCAACTGTTCCTGAAGGTCTATCAAAATCAAGTTTCATAAAATCCAAAAAACAGAAAACATTCTTAAAATAAGAATATTCAACCCATGACATACTTCATTATAACTGAGAGAGTTTTTTATCTCTTAGAAAATGAATTTATTATCTAATAGTGGCTCAGTCACTGATCCTTTACATCTCTTAGATCTGTGATCTAAGTTACTTCTTTATTTCAGCTACATGTTTACAGACTCCTGGTAAGTTTGAAAAGTGTTCTAAAAACCTACCGAACAAATGAAAAATATAGAAATATTTTAAAATAAATGAGCTGAATAGGAAGAAAAAAAAGAGAAAAACGATTTTTTTAAGTAAAATGATATCACAGCAACCAACCCACTGAAAGATATCAATGCTCCCTACTGAATGGCCATCCCATAACCCACCACTGTTACAATGAGAGGACATGATTCATACAAAAGGAATGCTAATCTCTATCATCTCCAATCTAAAAAGGTCACTTTTATTGTTCCTTTTCTAACACTATAGAGTAGAAATTAATTTTCATAGGGGGAAATTTTTTAATGTGTTGTTCTTGTTTCTTTATCTCAGTATCTTTAATATCCACTGGTATCCTTTCTTCCTATTTATTAATTCCACTACCCAAAAATATTCTGAGGGTTCTGGGAAAATTTTCTGACATGATTATTTTTACTTTTACCTTGAGACTGGTGTATTTACCCAATATTCCCTTAGTTTATGATGTTTCCTAAAAGAAGAGCTATCACATTACCCAAAAGAGTAAATAAAAGACAAATGATTTCCTTGGAGTGATCATAAGAGATTATCAGGAGAAACTAACACAATCTGTAACAGAATCTATAACAGAAGTAAAAAACTTAGACTAGGAAATGGAAAAAAATGGAGGTGTTAAGAAAACAAAGAAGATGCACAAAAGACAAGTTAATTTAAATGGTTTCAAAGTCTCAAAACAGCTGATAAAATAGAATCTGGAATAGAATTTCCTCTCTTCCCTCTCCTTCAAGCTTTACTCTGAATGAAATTGTAGCATTTCAGACAAAAGCATGCAGTAAAATTAAGAGTAATCTATCATTAGAAATTATTCAAAAACTCCAAGGCACCCTGAAACATTTATTTGTATTTTGACTTCAGAAAAATATGTAATAAAATGCAGAGATAATTTTTCTCCTTAAAAAAATTTATTATAGGCTCTTGAGGAAACCTTCACTTCTGACACAATAATTGTGATCTCATATTTAACCTTTTATCTCCTTGCTGTCAACATACGGTTTTGTTAAAAATATTATGTAAAAGGCAATTTCCCAGATTAATGGAAAAAATAAATGCCTATATCTGAGACAATCATTAACAATGCTTAAATAGCTCATCAACATTAGTAAACAGATTGTACAAACAAAAAAAAGCACAGAGATATAAATAACAATAAGGAAATAGGGGAAAGGAGAAAAAGAGAAAGATGAATGAAAGAAAGCAAAAAAAAAAAGAAGAAGAAGAAGAAGAAGTTGGGAGAGGGAGAGGGAAAACATGTTAAATGTCATAGGATTGAGTAAAAGTCTCAGAACGGTTTCAGCCATAAGAGTGAGTAAAAGAATAAAAGACTAAAAGTTGACCTCCTTCTCTCCACTACACTGATGGGAACATGAGAACAAAGAAAGGAATCCTGCTCTTACATCCTCTCTGACTTAGTTTAATGTGCTATACAAAGTACGTTAGATCAAGTGGCTTACAAACAACAAAAATTTATTTCTCACTGTTCTGAAGGCTGGAAGTCTGATATCAAGGTGTTAGTTAGCACGGTCAGGTTCTTGATAGCCCTCTTCTAGGTTGCAGACTGCATCTCCTTATTGAAGCAGGAAACAAGGTAGACCTCTCTTTGGGGTCCCTTTTATAAGGACACTACATTCATAAGGATACCACTCTCATGGACTCATTACCTCCTAAAAGCCCCCACCTCCACCTACTATCTCATTGGGAATTAGGGTTCAACATATGAATTTAGGAGGGACAAAAACATCAAGTCCATTGTATCATCTTATTGTGGCCAAAAACATAAATAATTAAATAAAAGAGTAGGTACTGCTTCATGGTCTCATTTCTGAGACTCCCCTATGAGGATGAACTAGATTCTTGACCTGAGAGAGTATTTATCTTTATTTTATTTTATTTTGTTATTTCCATGTTAAATTTATTTTATTTTTTAAGTGTAGATTTTATTTTATTTTTTTACTTTTGTTTTTTATTATGCTATGTTAGTCAGCATACTGTACTTCATTAGTTCCCAATATAGTGCTCCATGATGCATTGTTTATGCACAACACCTAGGGCTCCTTGCAATACTCATCACTAGGCTAACCTATTCCCCCATCACTTACCCTCTGAAACCCTCGGTTTGTTTCCCAGAGTCCATAGTCTTTATGACTCATTTCCCCACTGACTTCCCCCTTCCTTTTCCTAATGACCTTCATGTTATTCCTTATGTTCTACATATAAGTGAAACCATATGATAATTGTCTCTCTTTGCTTGACTTATTTTACTTAGCATAATCCCCTCCAGATCCATCTATGTTGATGCATACTGTGGGTATTCATCTTTTCTGATGGCTGAGTAATATTCCATTGTATCTATGGACCATATCTTCTTTATCCATCTGTCTCTTGAAGGGCATCTTGGCTCCTTCCACAGTTTGGCTATTATGGACATTGCTGCTATGAACATTGGGGTGCACATACCCCTTCTCTTCACTACATCTCTTTCTTTAGGGTAAATACCCAGCAATGCAATACCAATGGCATTTTTCAAAGAGCTGGAACAAACAATCCTAAAATTTGTATGGAACCAGAAAAGACCCCAAATCACCAAGGAAATGTAGAAAAAGAAAAACAAGCCTGAAAGCATTACCTTGCCTGATTTCAAGCTATATTACAAAGTTGTGATCACCAAGACAGCATGGTACTGACACAAAAAAACAGACACAGAGATCACTGGAGCAGAATGGAGAACCCCAATACGGACCCTCAACTCTATGGTCAATTAATCTTCAACAAACCAATAGACTATTTAAACTATTATTTTTGTCTGTATTTTTTCCCTCCCCTAGTGTCCTCAGTGTCCTCTGGTAAGTGGATTGTTTCTTAATTCCATTGTCCATAGGTCACCTATCCATTCTTCTGTGCTCTTTTTCTTTTTACTTCTAATTCTGTTGGACCTTGAATTTCATTGTCTCTTCCCTCAACTCTTTAGTTTTTTGATAAATTCTGAAAGGAAGGACATTGCTCCTTAAAGGGCAGAGAAGTGATCTTCGGTGACTTATTAAAAAGTCATTAATGGAAACTAATAAATTTAGTGCCAGAGTATACAGTAACAGAAGAAGATGAGAGACAAAAGTAGAAAATACATTTTTGAAATTAAAGGGAATTCATGAAATTCAAGGCAGCATATGTATGGTTGTAACAGTATCTGATAGGTTTTCAATTCTAGTAATAATGAGAGAAAATGAGGAAATTTCTCCCTCATATTCCCTTTCTAAAGTCTCAGCTGTCAACTCTGAAATAACCCTGACATCAGTTCCAACCCCACTCTGCTGCAGTCCAGAAAAAGTACTGCCCAAGCAGAGAATCTACAGGAGACACACTCATCCAATCCCTGATTACAGGTCAGCAGCTGACCTTGGTCCTGACTACAGAGTATGAAGCAGCCCTGTGACCTTGCCCAGCTCTGCTCTACTGCCCTGGAGGCCAGTCCTACCAGCACAGGGACTCATCCAGTAATCCAGAGTACACTCACTCAGGAACCCAGTGGGATCTATACCCCCAGGTAATAGGCCTGCTTTTGTCTGACTTGACTGCAGGTCCATAAATGGCCCTATGACTTAACTCCAGCCTTGTTTGCCCTAGAGGAGTCTTATCCACATGGGGATTGAGGATGAACCATGCCTTCCTGCACCCCCATAACAGATCTGATAAACACAAACTCAACCGTAGACCTGGCAACAGCCATATGACAGCTTCATCTCCACTTGCCTGAGATCCCAGAGGCAGTCCTATCACCCTCAAAACAGGCAGGTAAAGATCTTTACCTGATGAAACTAGTCTGTATAGACAGGAAAAGGTGTTTGTTTATTCAAATGCATAGAAATCAATGCAAGGTTACACAGAGCATGAAGAATCAGGCAAACACAACACTGTCAAAGGAACCTAGAAAAGCTCCAGTAACCACCCAAAGATATGAGGACCTATGAATTACATAATAAATAATTTTTAAAAACTGTCTTAAGGGAGTTAAGCAAGTTACAAGACAACACAAATAGATGACTCAATGAAATCAAGAAAGCCATATATGAACAAAATGAGAAGCTCAACAAAGATAGAAATCACAGAAAAGAACCAAACAGGAAATTTAGAGTTGAAAAATAAATGAATGAAGTGAAAAATGCAATAAAGAACAGTGACAGCACAATTTATCAAGCAGAAGGAAAAAAATGTCTTATCTCAAAAACAGGTTATCTGAAATTATCCAGTAAGAAAACAAAGAAAGAGAATGAAAAAGTGGACAAAAGAAGGAAAAAATTATGAAATGCCATTAGATGAAACAATTTATGCATTATGGGAATCCCAGAATAAGAAAGGGAAAAAGAAATAGAAAAATTATTTAAAGAAATAATGGCTAAATACACAAAGATAAACTCGAAATGAATGAAAGACCTCAATGTGAGACAGGAATCTATCAAAATCCTAGAGGAGAACATAGCAGTAACCTCTTTGACATCGGCCACAGCAACTTCTTTCAAAACACATTTCCAAAGGCAAAGGAGACAAAAGCTAAAATAAACTTTTGGGACTTCATCAAAATAAAAAGCTTCTGTACAGCAAAGGAAACAGTCAACAAAACAAAGAGGCAGCCCACGGAATGAGAGAGGATATTTGCAAATGACACTACAGACAAAGGGCTGATATCCAAGATCTATAAAGAATTCCTCAAACTCAACAACCAAAATAAATATCACCACATCAAAAAATGGGCAAGAGACATGAAGAGGCACTTATCCATAGAAGACATAAAAATGGCTAACAGACACATGAAAAAATGTTCATCACCATTAGCTATCAGGGAAATTTAAATCAAAACCACATTGAGATACCACCTTATACCAGTCAAAATGGCCAAAGTTAACAGGACAGGAAACAAGTGTTGGAGAGGCTGAGGAGTAAGGGGAACCCTCTTACACTGTTGGTGGGAATGCAAGTTGGTGCAGCCACTTTGGCAAACAGTGTGGAGATTTCTTTAAAAAATTAAAAATAGAGCTACCATATGACCCTGCAATTGCACTACTGGGTATTTAACCCAATGATACAGATGTAGTGAAAAGAAGGGCCATAGGTACCCCACTGTTCATTGCAGCAATGGCCACAATTGCCAAACTGTGGAAAGACCCAAGGTGCCCTTCAACAGATGAATGGATAAAGAAGATATGGTACATATATACAACATTACACCTCCATCAGAAAGGATAAATACCCAACTTCTGTAACAACATGGACTGGATTGGAGGAATTATGCTTAGTGAAATGAGCCAAGCAGAGAAAGTCAAGTATCATATGGTTTCACTTACTTGTGGATCATAAGGAGTAATATAGAGGACAGTAGGAGAAGGAAAGGAAATGGGAAGTGGGATAAATCAGGGAGGGAGATGAAACATGAAAGACTTTGGACTCAGAAACAAACTGAGGGTCTTGGAGGGGCAGGGGTGGGAGGATGGGCAAACTTGGTGGTGGGTATTGAGGTCATGTATTGCATGGAGCAGTGGGCATGGGCATAAACAATGAACCTTGGAACACTGAAAAAATAAAATAAAATAATAAAATAAAATAAATAAAAATAAAGAAATAATGGCTAATAACTTCACATATCATATGAATATACAAGTATATGAAGGTTATAAGTCTCGAAGCAGGTATAGCCCAAAGAGATCTTTCCCAAGTCACAATATAATAAAAATAAATGAAAACATATAATAAAAATAAAATGAAAAAAATATTTACTTTTTGAATATCTAACATTTAATATAAACAGAAGGAAATTCATACAAAGTTTTATTGCAGAGCTTATTTTAATCTACCAGATACATATCTGGACTGAAAGATTTTGAAAAATATATTTTAGATAATCGTGAAAAGTAAAAATGTCAAGTAAAGGAGATAGTGAAATATCATATGTTGTACCTGTGGTTAATCACTTCAAAAATAAGGGAATTTTCTAGAAAAAAAAATTTTTTTTGAAAGCAACAAAAGAAATTTCTCACATACATGGAACCCTCCATGAGTCATCCGTGGATTTCTCATCAAGAACCTTACAGGACAAGAGAGAGTGACTTGATACATTCAAAGTGCTGAAAGAAAGAAAAGAAACTGTCAACTAAGAATATTTTACCCAGCAAAGCTATCCTTCAGAAATAAAAGAGAAATAAAAAAATAACAAAAGCAGGAGTTCATCACCTAGACCTGCCTTACAAGAAATGCTGAAAGGACTTTTTCAGTTGCAATTAAGGATGTTAATTAACAACATGAAAATATAAAACATTGTGGTAAAAGTAAGTATGTAAGCGTGCCTGAGTGACTCAATCCATTAAGCATCTGCCTTCAGCTAAGGTCCTGATCCTGAGGTCCTGGCATTGAACTCCACACTGGGCTGCCTACTCACTGGGGAGTCTGCCTCTCCTCTCCTTCTACCCATCCCCTTGCTTGTGCTCTCTTGTAGTCTCTCGATCTCTCTCAACTAAGTGAATAAAATCTTTTTTAAAAAGTATATAGCCAAGGGGCGCCTGGGTGGCTCAGTTGATTAAGCGACTGCCTTCGGCTCAGGTCATGATCCCGGAGACCCGGGATTGAGTCCCACATCAGGCTTCCTACTTGGCTGGAAGCCTGCTTCTCCCTCTCTCACTCCCCCTGCTTGTGTTCCCTCTCTGGCTGTGTTTCTCTCTGTCAAATAAATAAAATCTTAAAAAAAAAAAAAGTATGTAGTCAAATTCACAATAGTCAAATTCTATTCGTGGTGTTTAAGACATTTAGCTCTAGTATAAAGGGTAAAATGCAAAAGTATTAAAAATTACTATATCTGGGGCACCTGGGTGGCTCAGTTGGTTAAGCGACTGCCTTCAGCTCAGGTCATGATCCTGGAGACCCGGGATCGAGTCCCACATTGGGCTCCCTGTTCGGCAGGAAGCCTACTTCTCCCTCTCTCACTCCTCCTGCTTGTGTTCCCTCTCTGGCTGTGTTTCTCTCTGTCAAATAAATAAAATCTTTTTTAAAAATTACTATATCTAAAATTTGTTAATAGACACTATATAAAAAGATGTAAATTATTACCTCAAAAACATAAACTGTGGGGAAGAGGACTAAAATGGTACAGTTTTCATATATGATCAAGGTTACATTGTTATTAGCCAAAAATAGACTGTTATAACTATGTTTATGTAAACTTCCTGGTAATCACAAAACAAAAATCTATAGTACATACAGAAATGGTGAAGAGAAGAGAAGCATAGAGATATAGAAAATCATAAAATCAAACAAGGAGATAGCAAGAGAGGGATAAAAGAACAAAGTATAAAACACCTAGATATAAATAAGGTAGCAAGTGTAAATCCTTAATTATCAATAACTAATTTAGAGGTAAGTAGATTAAATTCTCCAATAATAGAGTGACTCAATGAAAAAATAGACCCAACTATAATGCTGCCTACAAGAGACACCCTGAAGCTTTAAGGACACACTTAGTCTGAAAGTGAAGGATGGAAAATATTCTACATAAATGGCAACTAAAAGAGAAGAGGGCAGGCTATACTTAACCAGACAAAATAGACTTGAAGTTAAATACTGTAAAAACTTGTTATATAATGGTAAAGGGATCAGTTCATCAAGGGGACATAATAATTGTAAATATATCTGCACCTAATATCAGAACACCTAAGTATATTAAGCAAATACAAACAGATCTGAAAGAAGAAACTGGTAACAATATAAAAATAGTAGGGTATTTCAGTAATCCACTTTCAATAATGGATAGGCCATCCTGATAGAAAATCAATAAGGAAATATTGGACTGGAAATATACTTTGGGCCAAATGGACCTAACAGACATATACACAGCATTCCATCCCATAGGTGCAGAACGCACATGCTATTTCAGTACTCATAGAATATTATCTAGACTAGGTAATAAATCAGGCCATAAAACAAGACTTATGAATTTAAGAAGACTGAAATTATACCAAGTATCTTTTCTGACCACAATTGTATGAAACTAGAAATCAATAACAGGATAAAAACTGGAAAATTCAGTCTGTGAAAAGTAAACATTCTCAAAAGACCAATGGGTTTAAAAAGAAATCAAAAGAGAAAAAAAAATGATTTCTTAAAACAAACAAAAATGTAAACACAAAATTTATGGGATACACTTGTAAAAGGGAAGTTTAGTGAGAAACATATTAAGGAAAAAAGAGAGATTGCAAATAAACAATCTCATTTTACACTTCAAGGAGCTAGGAAAAACAACACCAACAACTAAACCCAAAGTTGGTAGAAGGAAGGAAATAACAAAGATCAGAGAAGAAATAAATGAAATAGAAACCAGAAAAAAAATTAAAAAGTTAACAAAACTAAAAGACAGCTATTCAAAAAGATAAAATTAACAAATCTGTAGCTAAATTATGAACAAAAGAAATAAGACTCAAAATCAGAAATGAAAGACATTATAAATGATCCTGCAGAAATACATAGGGTTCTGAGAGACTTTAATGAACAATTATATGCCAACAGTTTGGATAACCTATAAGAATAAATACACTCCTGTAAACCTACAAGTGACCAGCTGAAGCAGTAAGAGGCAAAAAGCTCTCAATACAGGAAACCCCAGCACTAGATGATTTCACTGGTGAATTCTACAAAATATTTAAAGAATAATGTCAACACTTCTCAAGCTCTCCCAAAAAATTGAATAGAGGAAAACACTTCAAATTCCTTTTACAAGACAGGCATTACTCTGATACCAAAGTCTGCTAGGGCACTAGAAGAAAACTCTAGACCAATATTCCTAATGAATATAAATGTAAACATTATAAACAAATATTGGCAAAATTGTTTTTGAAATTGAGTAAGTTTTCAACAAGGTCAATCACTTCTTTATGGAGTTATTGAAAATAATTCATACTTAAAATGAAATTTGCTATCATTAAGATTTGCTTTATAGCCTTGAATAAATAAAAGCTATCAAATGCCTCCAAATTAGGACAGATGCCTGGGTTAGGGATTGCCTCACTTAAGTGCTTTCTTCAGATAACTGAGTTTAATATCAGCTCAATTTTATATTTTTCCTTAGATTATATATATAATTGGCCTTGCAAAGTCACTGCAAATATTTCTAGATAGACAAGATAGTTATTAAATCTCCCATACTCATTACCATGTGTTAGTCTATGAAAGTATATACTCTTTCCCTCTCACAAATACAAATAAACCTGTGACGTATTTACTATGTAAAAAAATCATAGCACAATTAAAACTGTTTACATACAATTTGCAATAATATGGAAAAAGGCTTTTAATTGAGTGAAACATGGCATAAAATTATTTAGAATACATTTATACTTAGGCCACAAAAATGGAAAGAGAAAGAAGGAAGGAAGAAAAGAGGGATGGAGGAAGGATGGAAGGAAGGAAAGAAGGGAGGGAGGGAGGGAGAAAGATTGATTTAAAATAAAATCTAAGCATCTAGACCTAGAATAAAATAAATCAGAGGTGGCAATCCTTGAGTTATGGGACTATGGGTGTTTTTTTTGTCCTTGAACCTCTTTGTTTTTCGAATTTTCTCAAAATTAACATTTTCAACCATGAAGTATCTTTTTAAATTTTAAACAAATACTTTTTAAAGAATTAATATGGGCACCCGGATGGCTCAGTAGGTTAAAGCCTCTGCTTTCGGCTCAGGTCATGATCTCAGGGTCCTGGGATAGAGGCCCACATCAGGCTCTCTGCTCAGCAGGGAGCCTGCCTCCTCCTCTCTCTGCCTGCCTCTTTGCCTACTTGTGATCCCTCTCTCTGTCAAGTAAATAAATAAAATCTTAAAAAAAAAAAAAAAAAAAAAGAATTAATAGGCACCAGAAAATAACAACCTATGGTTAGGCAATGAGTATTTCTTTAATATATTTAATAGATCTGTGGCTCAGAGAGAATTTTTCATATGTTGCTTAACTGTTAAGTGATAAATCAATGTTTTAAACCAGTTCTTTTGACTTCAGATTTTGTTTTCTTTCTTTTTGATACTAGCCTACTTTCTATAAAAACGGAAGTCTAAATTTGAAAGTTTTGAAGTATTTAATATTAACCAATATCTTTGTTATAAAGGTGTCTCATATTAAGATGACCTTTTTAGTGAGGCGTAATTGACATATAATGTTATTTATTTGCAGTTGTAAAACATAGTGATTCTCAACAACTCTATACATTAACTAAAGCTCACCATGATAAGTGTAGCCACCATCTGTCACCATATAACATCCTTAAAATAATATTGACTATATTCCTCATGCTGTACTTTTCATTTTATTTATTTTATAACCAGAAGTTTGTTCCTCTTAATCCTCTTCACCTATTTCACCCATCCCCTCACTCACCTCCCCTTTGGCCAATCACTATTTTCTTTTCTGTATTTAAGAGACTGGGTTTTGTGTTTGTTCATTTGTTTTGTTTTCTAAATTGTTTTGTTTTGTTTTGTTTTTTAGATTCCACATATAAGTGAAATTATATGATATTTGTTTTTCTCTATATTACTTATTTTACTTAACATAATACCCACTATGTCCATCCATGTTATTGCAATGGCAAGATTTCATTTTCTTTTATGGCTGAGTAATTTTCCACTGCATATATATGTATATACCACACCTTCTTTATCCATTCACCTATTGCTTCCACATTTTGGCTGTTTAAAATAACGCTACAGTAAATATGGGGTGAAGGTGTATATAGCTTTTCCAATTAGTTTCTTCATTTTCTATAGGTAAATACCCAGTAATAGATTTATTGGATCATATTGTATTTCTATTTCTAATTTTAAAAATGATTATTAGATAACTTATGTGCATTATAAAATATTTTACTTTGTAAATCAACATCTTACAGTGCTATCAATAAAAATATTTTCTAAGAATTATGAATATAAAATATATAATTTAAAAGTTTGATTGATTGGGCTATATTTTTTAACTCTTATGTGAAAAAAATCACTGTGAATAAATCTGAAAAGCAAAATAGAAATTAAGAAAACAAAATTTTGCCACATAAAGAGATAGTCTCCATATATAATGATCTATGGGGGAAAATAAAGCAAAAGATACAGGTAGTACAGCAATAAATATATGCTAAAAATCTAAAAATACTAGTTAATCAAAGAAATATTAATAAGATCTTTTTTTTAAAAAGTTATCTGTTAATGAAAGACTGTAAAGATTTACAGAATATAATGTTTCTTGGTTGTTGGCCATGTTTCTATTTCTATGACCTATTAGTACTAAGGTAACTTGGTTTAACATTTCAAGAGTGCATTTGACAATATGTTTCAAAATATAAGATGTTCATATCCATTAACTAAGAAATCATGCTTCTAGAAATGTTTCCTAAGAAAAAAACAACTTTTCTGAGGCATATGTATTAGGTAGTTTATCACATTATTTATAATAATTAAAATTTGAACATAATATTCATCAATAGGAGATTGGCTTTAAAATTATGAAATTACATAAATGGAATATTAGGCAAATATTTTATACCAATCAGCAGTATTAACACAGAACCATGAAATGTTTTTAAATTAAAAGACCACTGTATGGAAAAAATAAATACATTTGTGTCTATTATTTCAGCAATTTTTAAAGTGCACTGATGTACTTTTTGTCATTTTGTCCCCACATAACTGTATAAGGTAAACAAGGCCAGTATTATTAACTTCATTGGACATATGAAAAGTTAAGATATAAAAAGATTTAGAGTCTTTGGCAAAGGCCACATAGTAACAGAACTCAAATACAAATATTTTTAAATTACTCATCCAGTGATCTTTCCACTATCCTGAACTGAGTCTAACAAGCTCAAAACAAGAAACAGGCCTATTCTACAATGCCAAAATTCCAGGTTGGAAGCCCTGTTGAAAATGCTCTTCAGAACATCCTCCCTCATTACTCTACCCTCAACATTGCCTGTCCAGTTTCACAAATTATTAACTACTTTATGCTCATTCCCATAACTTTCAAGCTTATATGTATTCCTACTCCCCAACTCCTAACTTTCTTTTACTAATAAAATACAGAGAGGAGATGTGGATAGGGGTTGTTGCCCAGTACAGATAATGCAACACCCAAACATAAAGCACACACCTCGACTCCAGCCAAAGAGAAGAGCCAATTAGAGAGTGCATGCTCTAGTATGCAATACGAACTGAATAAATCTGAGTGTCTAGGCCAAATATTTGGAACTTTTATAAAGCCAATATGATGCACAATATGAGTTCTCACTAAACTCTTGACCCACTCCCAATGTGGGGAGACTTCTAACTCTCATTACTTTCTTAAAATGAGTTTTCTATCATATTTTGGTAAATACTTGTCTTATTTGGTCTAAATTAAATAAGGAAATGGGCAATGAACCTTAACAGAGGCAAACACTCAAAATCAATTAAAAGAGAAGTTAATCATAAAGGAACCTGGATTTCAATAAAACAAATAATCATGTTCTATTTTTCCTATTTGTAAAAATATTAATTTTAGTTTTCTATGTATCATACAGCAATAAATATTTCTATTATTAGCATAGGCACTACAAGAAGCAGCTATTTTGCCACCTTAAGTAATGCTACCATCTCTAAATAACTTTTAAAACAGACCTCCTGAAAGCCTATAAGATACCTAAGGAAAGTTCCAGCCTCATTGTCTCTCAAATTGTCAGCTTAGCAATTCTCTTTATCACTCATAGGGAGATGGAACTTCCTTAAGGAATCATTAATACTATTTAATAATATAATTTTCTCAGAGAAGGTTATCCTTTTTATAGTAAATCTCTATTTTAACCATACATTTCAGTCATATTCTACTTAGAATCACTAATTCTTTTGTGTTGTATTTCTCCCTTTTTTCAGTTCAATCTCTGAACAGTCTATATTTCAATAACCACTTATTTAATCCTTTGTATGTGTATAACTTCACAAATTTTATATTCTTGGGAAAGCAAATTGATTGTTTCAAACTTAAAACAAATTAAAAGTATTTGATAACAAAATTGACAATAGGAAAAAACTAAGATATGAGTTACACATCTTTATTACAGTATCTGTTATATTTTCAGGTAATTTGAAAGAAGATTCAAAAACAGAATTAAAAAGTAGGACTGAAGAATCAAGGGAAACTACCACAAAACAGGATATTCATTTGAGAATTCAGATAGTCCCATACCAAAATAGCCAAAGTGGTCCTAAATGCCAGCATAAGGGAGAAGTAAGTGGTCCTGAAAAGACCTATGAAAAGAGACAAAAACAGAAAACAGGATTGAAAGTTGAAAAGCTTCCTGAGAAAACTCAGAGTAAAGAAGACAGAAGAGTAAAAAGAGACAAAATAAAAGATGCTGAGAAAGACATGAACAAGGAAATATATAAGGGCCAATTGAAGAAAGGAGGTGGTGAAAAAGATAAAGGTGAAGAAGAAGAAAGGGTGAATATGAAAAATAAGGGAGATGAGGACATGGAGAATAAAGATAAGAAGGAAGATAAAGACTTAAAGGAGAATAAATATAAGAAGGAGGAAAATAACCAAAAGAATAAAATCAAGAAAGGACTTGAGGATAAGACAGAAGACAAGTATAAGAAGGGATATGAGGACATAAAGGATAAAGACAGGGACAATAAGAGAGATGAAGACAGGACAGAGGACAAGAACACAAAAGGAGATGAAGACAAGACAGAGGACAGGGACACAAAGGGAGACGAGGACAGAAAGGAGGAGGAGAAGGACAAAGACAATAAAGGAGATGAAGATGGGACAGAGGACAGGGACAAGAATAGACATAAGGACATAAGGGAGGATGAGAACAAGGGCAATAAGGGAGATAAGGACAGGACAGAGGACAGAGACAAGAATGGAGATGAGGACATAAAAGAGGATAAGGACAAGGACAAGTATGAATATGAGGACCTAAATGAGGATGAGGACCAGGACAGTGAGAGAGATGAGGACAGGACAGAGGACAGGGATGAAAATGGAGATGAAGACATAAACGAGGATGAGGATGAGGACAAGAATGGAGATAAGGACAGGACAGAGGAGAAGGACAAGAAGAGAGGTGAAGACAAGGATATGAAAGGAGATTCTATGAAAAAAAAGGATAAAGTAAAGTTGGCTAAAGAGGACAAGAAGAACATAGACCCAAAAGAAGGCAAGGGAAGGAAAATGGGCAGTAGAAAAGGGTCTTATTGAAGAAAACTCCAGATTTCATAAACTAACAAAACAGAATTGAATAATTTTACTGTAATACAAAACTTCAAAAAACTAATTCCCATCTTCTATGATAGAGATTAAAATAATACACTCCTTACATTCTTTTTAGTCATGAATTTTTCTGTTCCTTTGCTTGTTATCTGGCAAAAAGTCCTTCAGAAATTGCTTCTTTTTAGCTCTCTGTTTCAAACTTCAGTTTCCCAATGTGAGTTTTTCAAAATGTGTGTTCATGTTGTATCATTGTGAGGAAAATACAATTAAGGAAAAATTAAATAAAACTCTTATTAAAGAAATGTAGAGCTATATTTTCTCAAAAAAAGTGTGGGGTTTTCCTGTCCAACCAAATAGCTAAGTGCAAAATCCATAAAGATATGTAAAATATCTTTATCAATAAGATAAACATAAAATATAAAATGTCAAAAAATTCAGAGCAATAAATACAACAGGAAAAATTCAGAAGAGGAAAACCTCTTTGTTTAGGGGTAATACAAGAAAGACTTTCATAGACAGTAGAATTTGAGCTGGGCATCAAAAGAAGACAGGGTAGGATTTGTATATTGTTTGAGACCCCTGGATTAGTAATTCCTCTACCAGAGTATAAACTCCTTGAAGGAAGATCTGTGTCTTACCATGATCTCCATCCTCAGTGCCTACCACAGTGTTTATTAAATTGAATGAACTGAGGAGTGAGAGAGAAAAAAAACTTAGAACATAGAAAGTCTATTCTAAATGCAGAGAGAAGAGCAGAGAATCTGTGTACAGCAAAGCTTCTAAAGGATAAGGACACAAAGGCTGATGAGGACTCTGCTGATGTAGAAAATGATTTCAGGTGGTCCCCAAGTAAACATTTTAATAGTAATAGTTAATATTCACTTTCATGTGAATGAACAAAAAGTATATCCAGCCTATCCTGTCCATGATTTTTGAAATTATAGATTAAGGTGAGATTAAGGTGAGTCAATTAAAAAATAAATATAAAATAACATAGGTTCTATTTAGATATTGTAAAAAATTATGACAAATGGTGGGAACTAAATGATAAAATTTGACAAATTCTGTCTTCTAAGAGGAAAATAAGGTTGGAATAAGAAACTAGGGGGGTTGAGTTTTCATTCCATGTATTTCATAGGGAACAGATAAAGATTCTCCCTCTCTGGTTTTGTCCTGTTTTATTTTTTTCCTCTCTTCCCCTATGATCCTCTGTTTTGTTTCTTAAATTCCACATATCAGTGAAATCATTGTCTTTCTGAGATTGACTTATTTTGCTTAGAGTAATACCCTATAGTTCCATCCACATCATTGCAAATGGCAATATTTCATTTTTGATGGCTGAGTAGTATTCCATTGTGTGATAGTCTTTTTATTAAAATATAATGTATTATTTACTTTAGGGGTACATGTCTATGACTCATCAATATTACACAATTCACAGCACTCACCATAGCACATACCCTCCCCAATGTCATAACCTAGTCACCCTATCCCTCCCCCTGCCATCCCACAGCAACCTTCAGTTTCCTTCCTGAGATTAAGAGTCTCTTATGGTTTCTCTCCCTCTCCAGTTCCATCTAGTTTCATTTCTTCCCTCCCTACCCTTCACAAACCCCCCACCCTGTCTCCCAAATTCCTCATATCAGAAAGATCATAGGATAATTGTCTTTCTCTGATTGACTTATTTCACTTAGCATAATACCTAGTTCCATCCATGTTGCAAATGGTAGGATTTCATATTTTGATGGTTGCATAGTATTCCATTGTACATATATACCACATCTTCTTTATCCATTCATCTATTGATGGACATCTAGGTTCTTTCCATCATTTGGCTATTGTGGACATTGCTGCTATAAACATTCAGGTATATGTGGCCCTTCAGATCACTTTGGGTTAAATGCCCAGTTGTGCAATTGCTGTCTCATAGAGTATCTCTATTTTCAACTTTTTGAGGAACCTCCATACTGTTTTCCAGAGTGGCTGCACCAGCTTGCATTCCTACCAACAGTGCAGGAAGGTTCCCCTTTCTCCACATCCTCGCCAACATCTGTCATTTCCTGACTTGTTAATTTTAGCCATTCTGTGTGAGATGGTATCTCACTGTGGTCATCACCACATCTTCTTTAAAAATGATCCTCTTTATGATGAGATTACTGGCAATTTTTCACTATTTTTCTCTTTTTTTTACAATTACCATATTTTTCAAAATAAATGTATAATATTTTAATCAAAAAAATGTTTCAATTCACCCTGAAACCCTGGTTTTTATACGTTCATTAAAGAGATATGTCTTCACACTATTTCTGAAATAATTATGATACTATATTAAATTGAGAGACTTTTACAATAGCCATGTAATATAATGCCAATGTAGACTTCTTTTTTTAAAATTCTGTGAAATCCAAGGCTGTATTTTGAACTGTATATTTCGCCCCTCAATATGGATTGATTCATTGACCAATCATTTATTATACACCAAGCACCGCTGTGGTGGGCCTTATTAAATACATTATGCTGTCATGGAACTTATTCTAGTGGGAAAGATATCAATCCAATCATAAGCACATGAAACTGTGCTTGTAACGACTTTTAGAATAAGGAAAAGGGGATAATAGTGTGGTCATGCATAAAGGATGGAGAGGAAGCTAAGCACAGGTCAGGGAGAGGAAATGAAAACATACAAATAAAGCCAACATGAGGTATATTTGCTGCTCAAAGTCATTTTTAATTTGATTAATGAGAGATCTCTGGGTATAATTTCCAAAGTCTTAGCTCTGGAAACAGGGGAAAGATAATTCTTTTTATGAGGGCCTGAAATGAATAGTCAGAGGGGGAGGAGGAGGAGCAAGATGGTGGAGGAGTAGGAGACCTAGATATCATCAGGTCCCAGGAGTTGAGCTAGATGTTTGTCAAACCAGTAGGCACACTAATAGACTCAACAGGAGATTGAAAAGAAGAGTGGCAATTCTAGGAACAAAAAAGTGACCACTTTCTGGAAGGTAGGATGCTTGGAGAAGTGAATCAGAAGCAACATTTGGGAAGACAGACCACACGAGGGAGGGGAGGTTGGCTCCCAGACTGCAGTAGAGCAGTAGAGAACAAAACTGGAATCCTTAGAAGTCTGTTTCACTGAGGGATGTCTCCCCAGAGGCTAAGCAGGGGATGGAACCCTGGTGGGGACAGTGTGGTCTCAGAAGGGGTCACAAAAGGGTCACAGAAGGACCCAGGTGCCTGAGCATGGCAGAGCTCCCAGGTATTGGAGCAGGAAAGCCAGCTGCAGAGACACAGCTGAGGAGCCTCAGCTCAGGCTTACCTTAAACTGTGATCCGAGATGAAGTTGGGCCACTGCTCTTGGAGCAGAACCCCACAAGTGGCAGATCCTGAGAGATGTCTTCCTTCCTCCCCTGGGAGGAGAGGCATAGGAGTGCATTTCAGGAATCTTCTGGGTTTGGAGACTCCAAATGGGGCCAAGAGCCACAGATAAAAATGTTCAATCACAGGCCGGGTGAGCACAGAGTGAGGCTGGAGACCAGGGAGAGAAGCATGATTGCTTTTCTCTGGGGGCACACTGAGGAGTGGGGGTCTCAAGCTGTTGGCTCCTCTGGGCTAGAAACTGGGAGGCTTCCATCTTCACTCCCATCCTCCAAAGCTGTACAGAACATGTGAAGGAAACTAAAGCTCCTGAGAGAAAACCTGAGCAGATGGCTTAGCATGGCCCCTGGCAAGGGCAGGGCACTTCCACCTCCAACAAAGACATTTGAGAATCACTGCAACAGGCCCTTCCCCCAGAATATTGGCAAGAACATCCAGTCAAGACCAAGTTCACAGATCAATGAGAACTGCACAACTCAAGAGCTAGGGAAAATGCACAACATAAAATGCATGGCTTTCCCCCCATGATTCTTTTGTCTTTCAAAGTTAAATTTTTTAATTTTATTTTTTCTTATTCTACTTTTAATTTTTTCTCTTATATTAAAATTTTTAACTATTTTATCTTATCAATACCTTTTTTAAAAATCTTTTTTTTAATTTTCACTGTTTTAGTCATATTCTAGCCCTTCATTGTTTTTAAGCTTATATTTTGCATACATTTAAGTTTTTCTTTCTTTAAAATTTTGGGATACAGCTTCTAATAGATCAAAATATACTCTAAATCTAGTGCATCACTTTGTTCTAGACTCCAGGATTATCACACTCTTTCCTCTTTTTTTTTCTTCTTTTTCCAACCAATTGCCTATCTTACCAATTCCTTTTTAAAAATCTTTTTAATTTTCATCATTATAATCATATTCCATCCCTTCATCCTGTATACCCTTATTTTTGTACATATGTAAGTTTTTCTTTCTTTAAAATTTTGAGAGGCAATTTCTTCTAACAGACCAAAATACACCCAAAATCAAGTGTGTGGCTCTGTTCAGTTCACTAGTCTAATCATATATAGAGAGAGACTAATAGATAGAGATAGAGATAGAGATTTCTTTTTCCTTTCTTCTCCCCCCAGTTTGGGGTCTCTACTGATTTGTTTAGTATATATTTTTCTGGGAGCATTGCTATCCTTTTAGTGTTCTGTTCTTGCATTCATCTATTCTTATCTGGATAAAATAACAGGGCAGAAAAACTCATCTCAAAGATCAAGCGGCAGTACTGATGGCTAGGAATCTAATCAAAAGGGACATGAGTAATATGTCAGAGCTAGAGTTCAGAATGATGATTATCAAGATGCTAGTAGAGCTCAAAAAAAGCATGGAAGATACTATAGAATCCCTTTCTGGAGAAATAAAAGAATGAAACTCTAACCAAGTTGAAATAAAAAATGCTATTAATGAGGTGCAATCCAAAAATGAGGCACTTAAGCAGAGAAAGTCAAATATATGTTTGTATGCACTTTGGAGCATAAGGAGTAACATGAAGGACAGTAGGAGAAAGAAAGGAAATGTGAATTGGGGTAAATCAAGGAGGGAGATGAAATATGAGAGACTTTGGTCTCAGAAACAAATTGAGGGTTTTGGAAGGGAGGGGGGATGGGTGAGCCTGGTGGTGGGTATTGAGGGCATGTATTGCTTGGAGCATAGGATGTGAGCATAAACAATGCCCCTTGGAACACTGAAAAAATAATGTAAAAAAGTAAAATAAAATAAAATAAGCTATCACCTTAAAAGAAATGGAGGCACTTACTGCTAAGATAAATGACAGAAGAGAGAATTAGTGATCTAGAAAACCAAATCATGGAAAGTAAAAAAGCTGAAAAAAGGAGAAACAAACAACTACTGGGCCACAAAGGGAGAATTTGAGAGATAAGTGATACCCTAAGATGAAACAGTACTAGGTTAATTGGATCCCAGAAGAAGAAAGAGAGAGAGGAGGAGAAGGTATATTGGAGCAAATTTACAGCAGAGAATTTCCCTAATTTGGCAAAGGGAATAAGCATCAAAATCCAGGAGGCACAGAGAATAAGCCTCAAAATCAATAAAAATAGGTCCACGCCTCATCATCTAAGAGTAGAACTTATAAGTCTCAGTGACAAAGAGAAAATCCTGAAAACAGCTTGGGAGAAAAAGTCTCTAACATAGAGTGGCAGAAATATTAGATTGGCAGCAGACCTATCCACAGAGACCTGGCAGGCCAGAAAGGATCACCATGATATATTCAGAGCACTAAATGAGAAAAGTATGCAGCCAAGAATGCTATCTCCAGCTAGTCTGTCATTGAAAATAGAACAAGAGATTTAAAAAAAAAGAAAGAAAGAAAAACAAAAGCTTCCAGGACAAACAAAAACTAAAAAAATTTGCAAACACCAAACCAACCCTACAGGAAATATTGAAAGGGTTCCTCTAAGCAAAGAGAGAACCTAAAAGTACCAGACCAGAAAGTAACAGAGACAATATACAGTAACGACCACCTTACAGGCAATACAATAGCACTAAATTCATATCTTTCAATAGTTACCCTGGATGTAAATAGGCTAAATGTCCCAATCAAAAGACACCAGGTATCAGAATGGATAAAAAAACACAAGACCCATTGATATGCTGTCTCCAAGAAACTCATTTTAGACCAAAGACACCGTCAGATGTAAAGCAAACGGGTGGAAAACAATTTACCATGCTAATGCACATCAAAATAAATCTGGGGTGGCAATCTTTATGTCATACAAATTAGACTTTTTAACCCAAAGACTATAATAAGAGATGAGGACAGACACTGTATCATACTTAAAGTAGTATAAAGTACTCATGAAAAAAAATGAGGAAGACACAAAGAAGTGGAAAAGCATTCTATGCTCATGGATTGGAAGAATAAATATTGTGAAAATTTCTATGCTATCTAAAGCAATCTACACATTTAATGCAATCCCTATCAAGATACCATCCATTTTTTCCAAAGAAATGGAACAAATAATCCTAAAATTTATATGGAACCTGAAAGTCTTAGCCAGAGGAATGTTAAAAAAAAAAAAAAACCAAAGTTGGTGGCATCACAATTCCAGTCTTCAAGCTATATTACAAAGCTGTAATCATCAAGACAGTATGGTACTGGCACAAAAACAGACACATAGATCAATGGAACAGAATAGAGAGCCCAGAAATGGACCCTCAACTGTATGGTCAACTCATCTTCAACAAAGCAGGAAAGAATTTCTAATGGAAAAAAATGTCCAGTCTTTTCAACAAATAGTGTTGGGAAATATTGTTGGGAAAATTGGACAGCCCTGTGCAGAAGAATGAAACTGGACCATTTCTTTACACCACACACAAAAATAGACTCAAAATGGATGAAAGACCTCAATGTGAGACAGGAGTCCATCAAAATCCTTGAGAAGAACACATGCAGCAACCTCTTCAACCTCAGCCACAGCAACTCCTTCCTAGAAACATCGCCAAAGGCAAGGGAAGGAAGGGAAAAAATGAACTATTGGGACTTCATCAAGATCAAAAGCTTTTACACAGCAAAAGAAACAGTCAATGAAACCAAAAGACAACTGACAGAATGGGAGATGATATTTGCATGCTATATCAGATAAAGGGATAGTATCCAAAATCTATAAAGAACCTATCAAACTAACACCCAAAGAACAAATAATCCAATCAAGAAATAGGCAGAAGACATGAACAGACATTTTCTCCAAAGAAGACATCCAAATGGCCAACAAACATATGAAAAAGTGTTCAACATCCCTCAGCATCCGGGAAATACAAATCAAAACCACAGAGATACCACCTCACACCAGTCAGAATAGCTAAATTTAAAAAGCCTGGAAATGACAGATGTTGGCGAGGATGCAGGGAAAGAGAAACCCTTTTACACTGTTGGTGGTAATTTAGGTGGTGAACCCACTCTAGAAAACAGCATGGAGATTCCTCAAAAAGTTGAAAATACAGCTACGCTATGACCCAACAGTCACACTACCGGGTATTTATCCTAAAGATACAAATTTAGTGATCCAAAGGAGGCACATGCTCCTGAATGTTTATGATGGAAAGAACTTAGATGTCCACCAACAGATGAATGGATAAAGAAGATGTGGTATATATATATTCCATTATATATAATGGAATACTATACAGCCATCAAAAACTAAATCCTTCCATTTGCAATGATATGGATGGAACTGGAGGGTATTCTGCTGAGCAAAATAAGTCAATCAGAGAAAGACAATTATCATATGATCTCTCTGATATGAAGAATTTGAGAGACAGGGTGAGGGTTCATGGAGGAAAGGAAAAAGTGAAACAAGATGGGACTGGGGAGGAAGACAAACCATAAGAGACTCTTAATCTCAGGAAATAAACTGAGGGTTGCTGGGGTGGGGGGAGGGATAGGGTAATTAGGTTATGGAAAAAATAAAAATTAATAAAATTTTTTTTAAAAGAAGAGGTAGTATAAATATAGAATAGAGTATTACTTGGCCATCAAAAAGAATGAAATCTTGCCATTTACAATGACATGGATGGAACTAGAGGGTATTATGGTAAGTGAAATAAGTCAGAGAAAAACAAATAACATTATTTCAATCGTATGTCTAATTTAGGAACCAAAGCTGATGATCATAAGGAAAGGGAAGAAAAAAATAAAATAAGACAGAATCAGAGAGGGAGACAAACCATAAGGGAAATAAGCAGGGTTGCTGGAGGCGAGGTGGGTGGGGGGATGGGGTAACTGCATATTGGGCATTAAGGAGGGCACTTGATATAATAAGCACTGGGTGTTATATGCAACTGATGAATCACTAAACTCTACCTCTGAAACTAAAAATACACCACATGTACATTAACTGATTTTATATAAAAAAATAAAACTATTGTTCTTATTAGGAACAAATAAAATATATATAAATGTTAGAATTCACTAGTGAAGCCACTTGACTGAAGTTTTATGTTCTGAAATTTTTTTATTACTGACTCAAATCTTGAGTTACAAGTTACAAGTGTGTTAGACCTCCTTTGAATTCCTCAGACCCACCCTTTGTGTGGAATTTAGGGGCCACCTGGACCAAACCCCTTGCTTTTTCTCATTCTTAGGAACCCTAGTTCATGCTAGAAAGAGGATTTAAGGGGCAGAGTGGGGTCTCTACTGGCCAGAGGGAAGGGAGGAAAGGAACAGTGAGGGTCAGGTCCAAGAAGAGTGATGCTGATAAAGCCCTCACTGCAGCTACTTACTACAGAATGAATCCTACACGGCAGGATCACACAGCAGGGCACAAGATTCGCTCAGCATGTGGAGCCCATCCAGACCCAGTTGTTCCATGCCCAGCTCCTCCTCCAGCCCCAATCCCAACCCCAGCCATGCTATTGACACCTTATGCAAGCACTGCCTCAATCTCCTTAGAGAAACCTGGGAGGACTGTCCTGGGAGGATGGTGTTGGGCCCTGAGCCATGGCAGGAACAGGGGCACAAATTCTGGTGGTTGAGGGCATAGGGGTCCTGGAGGCCATTCACTAGTCTCTCATCCCATAAAAATCTAGGCCCTTCAGAAAACCTGGGAGATCCAGCACCAGGCTGGTTGCTGGCCACTCCCCGCTGAACTGCTCCAGCTGCTGGGACCAAGTTGTACATGTCAGTAAGAGTTTGAGTCAGAGCAACAGTCATCAAAGAACATTCGATATGGAGAAAGTCCCCAGGCCGAAGTCACTCATTGGCCAATAGTAAGATTGTTACCCCTACATGGAGCTGGGTAGGTAGTGTCCCATATTGCCATGGCCTGCCCAGGAGCAGCCCAGTTGAGAGCTGCATTGAGCAGGCTTGAGAAGACAGCCCTGGCCGATGTAGAAGCTTCAGGGTGGGTGGCTGGGTATGGGCAGAACCATATTCAGGGTGCTGAAAGGGTAGGGAGGCAACCATTGGTCGATGGGCAGTTTGCATTTATCCAGGGGACATCCTGGTGATAGAGGACAAGGTAGGTGACATCACTGGTGGCAACTGTTTGGGAAGCTATTGTTGGGACTTTCTGGTGTCAGCTGGGCCCATGAGAAAACTGAGGGGGCTCAGGGCACATGGTGGTGGGGGGAGAAGTCCCAGTTGTATAACCTCGGTAAGGGGAGGCACCCAGAATAGGAGATGAAGAAAGGGAGGAGGAATTAGAGGAGGAGACAGCCAGGGCACTGAGTGAGAGGGAGGAGTCAGATAGTGATCAGTAGCTGTAGGAGCCTGGACATGTGGCTGGGGACTGCTCAAGGAAGTCTAGAGGTCAGTATTGCTCACACAGTGTTCCAGGATGAGTCGCTGATCAGGGAATAAAATCATGGCTCATCATACCTCCAAGCTCAGACCCAGATACTGGCCCCCACTGATGCTGAGGTGGATCATAATGTGGTTCAAATTGGAGATATTGTTGCCCCACTCAGGTGAAGGTAGGCCATATCCTCAGGGTCCATTCAGGTGGAAAGTGCCTTGGGAAAATTCAGGTTGGTGAGATCAGGTATGGAGCTTCCTGTGGTCATGGCAGGTGGGAGGGCAGGCACACTGGCAAGCTGGTCAGTAGATAGAAAGATGTTAATTCCAGGAAATTCACAGAACTGAGGTCAGGAGGAGCATGAAGACAGATTCCTAGCATACCATGGCTTTAGCAAATGTTTGTCTCTAGAACATACTCCTCAATAGCAGGGACTTCTGAGTCTACGTCACCATTCAGAAAACCTCCACAGTGGCTGAGGAGATGCAAGGACATACTGGGTCTGGATAAGTATTCTGAGGGCTGGTTTTGTCACACTGGTGTGAAGTACAGAGTGACAGGATTCCTGTTCAGTGCAGATGATAGTCAAACAACAAATCCTTCTCTGTAGGAAAATTATCCCAAGGCACCACCCTCCAACAGCTTCACTCCAGGGGAAGAGACAAATAGGCAGGACCACAGGAAGCGTCGTCACTGTGATGGGGGCAGCAAGGAAGTTGGGACACCATTTTGGGGGATCTTGCTGCACCTATTTCATAGCCTTGGTGTCCCGTGCTCCAGGATGAATACAGAGGCAAGTGGAGAGGGCTCTACGATTCAGCCAGGCCACAGCCGATCTAGTTATCACTGGGCAGAAAACCACCCTAACCAGAGCTCTTGTGTATGCCGGTCACGATTTGGGGGCTTGTAGGACCCCATGTGTTCCACAACCCCAGGCTCTCTGATGTCTCCACCTCCCTCAGTAAGCCTCTTTCCTCCCCTCAGCTTCTACCTGCACCTCACAGAGGGTAGGACTGGTCTGTTCTGATTTTGTACATCTTCCTAATTCAGTCTTGGTTGGTGCATGCTTCTAGAAATGTACCCATTTCCTCTAGGTATGCAGTTGTTGGTATGCAGTTGTTCATAGTCTCCTATGATTCTATATATTTCTGTCTTATCAATTGTAATATCTCCCTTTTATTTTTAATTTTATTTATTTAAGTCTTTTTTTTTTCTTAGACTAAGTAAAGGTTTGCCATTTTCTATACCTTTTAGAAGAACCAGCGTTGGGTTTCATTAATCCTTCCTGTTATTTTTCTGGTCTCTACTTATTTTACTTCCACTCTGATGATGCTGATGGTGATGATGATGATGATGATATTTTCTTCCTTTTGTTAACTTGGGCTTAATTTGCTCTTCTTTTTCTAGTTACTTGAGTTGTAAAGTTAAATCTTTTATTTGAGATATTTCTAATTTTTATTGCTATAAACACCCTCTCAGAACTGCTTTTGCTGAAACCCATGAAATTTGATATGTTGTGTTTTCATTTTCACTTCCTTGAGATGATTCCTTATTTCCCTTTTACTTATTTATTATGTTACGTTAGTCATGATACCATACATCATTAGTTTTTGATGTAGTGTTCAATTACTCATTACTTTCATGTAACACCCAGTGCTCGTTACAACATGTGCCCTCCTTAATTTAATACCCATCACCCGATTACCTCTTTGATCTATTGGTTGTGTTACCAAACTTACACTACTTAAGCACCCAATGCCCAATAAGCCAATGTCTGAGACACCTGTTTTGAAGCCAAGAAAGCTTCTTTATCACAATGACAGTCCAAAGAGAAGGCTGGGGATCCTTCCCAAAGTTTCCTTGCCTTGTGGAGCCAGGGACAGCTTCTATATGTTTGGGGACGGAGGTGAATACATGAGAGGTGTGTGAGGTATTTCTAGAAACCTTGGGAGGGTGGGTCTTGAAACATCAGGAGCTCTCTGTTCTTCCAGAAAATGAGGCACCTTCAGGACCTGGTATGATCAGGTATGTCACATAGTTTCAAGACAAATGTTTCCATCTAGTTCCCGTTTAGTTTCTCTAATCAGTAAGTAAATGGGAGCAGAAGTAAAAAAACAAAGTTAATAACTGATCATGTGTAAGGTTGAGAGGTACATAAAACACAATTAAGGACAGAATAAAACACAATGTGCAGCTAAAGTAATAATACAACTAATACAGCTATAGTTCTACATATGCTTACAAGACAGGTCTAGGAACCATGGGTCCATGCTCAGTTGTTCACAGTTCTGTCATTTATTTTCACATATTTTTAGGTCTACTCAGTTTCCTCTTGTTCATTTCTACCTTCATATCATCGTGATCAAAGAAGTTGATTAATATGATTTCAATCTTCTTAAATTTGCTATGATTTCTGTGCTCCATCATATGATCTAACATGAAGAATGTTTCATGTGCATGGGAGAGGAATATATATCTGTTCTTGGACAGAGTGTTCTGTAAATATGTCTTTTGTTCTAAAGTGTGGTTTCACTCCAATGTTTCCTTGCTGTTTTTTGTTTGTTTGTTTGTTTGTTTGTTTGTTTGTTTTGTCTGGACAATCCATTCACTGTTGACACTGGGGTATGGAGGTCCCATCCTATTTCCTCTGCTATGTCTCTTTGTGTCTCCTCTGGTGCACTATAACAAAGGCTAACAATGTTCCATGTGGCAAAAATGAAATTTTTATGGGATCCAGTGCCAGTATCAACAAGTATGGCAAATACAGGGTAGATTTGAATCCAAAAAACAAAGTCCATACCTTTACTTCCTCAGCTTCCACAAACACTATTTTACCAACGTTGGAAGTAGGAATCTCATATAACAATACAACAAATCCACATTTTCACCCATCTACAAAGCTACACTTACAAGTGAAGTTCTCTCTTTCCCCAAAATGAAACACACAGGCAGTCCCAGTCATTGAATCCAACACTGTTATACTATCTATTTCTCAAGTTCAGTCACAATCCCTTTGAATATTCTGTTACTTAGAGACAATATTTTATTTTTTTAAAGATTTTATTTATTTATTTATTTGACATAGAGAAACACAGCTAGAGAGGGAACACAAGCAGGGGGAGTGAGAGAGGGAGAAGCAGGCTTCCCGACCAGCAGGGAGCCCTATGCGGGGCTCCATCCTGGGTGTCCGGGATCGTGACCTGAGCTAAAGGCAGTTGCTTAGCCAACTGAGCCACCCAGGCGCCCAAGACAATATTTTAAATATCACCACCAGAAACCTGAATAAAATCACATTCATAAGAAGAAGAGACAGGAAGAAAGTAGATAATAAGACAAATATCATATCTACATGATAAGAAGGAGAAAATGTACAAAGCTCCTACAGTCCTTTTCCTGTTATTGGTCACATATAGGAATTGGTATCTGTGACTTCTATCTTCTACTTCTAATTTCGTGTCCTCTCACTTCTCCCAGAACCAGAGCAGGTCAGGGTTCTCTACCTTGGAAGTGAACACACCTTCATTCCTGAAGGTCTGAGTCTTCAGTAGTCTGGCTTCCTTTTGTTTGCTATAGTTTTCTATCCACCTTTACCATTGGAGTTGGAAGTACTGAGAGATAGTACAGTGCTCAAAGTTAAAGCTTTCTGCAATTCACCGGGGGCTTAAAATTCTCATCTTCATTACGTCTTAATTCTTGTAGCAGTTCTGTTCTTTCCAACTGGTATTAGCACACCAGAGAATTCAGACCCAAATCCTTCATTCCCTGAAGTAACTAGCACAAGATTCACAAGTAACAGAGTGTGTTTTATCCATCCCAGCATAGGAAGTATATAAAGTAGAATATTAGACTGCTCTCCTCTTGAAGACCCATCAGCCATCATTTCTCCAGAAATTTTTGGATGACCAATGTCTCTGGTCAGAGTGCACATTTCCCAAAATAGAGCTGGTGATGTAGCCATAGCCCCTGGGTCCTCTGTCCACCTCAAACTGTGTTTAACTTGCAGAGTCATTCAGCCCTCATCTCCTCCATATCCAAACAGTATAAAGTCTCCATGAAAAAGCAAACACACACACACACACACACACACACACACACACACACACACACTTAAAAAAAAAAAAAGAAAAGAAAAGAAAAAGAAAAAAGAGACAAAAAGACTCAACAATAGAGAACAAACTGGTGGTTGGTAGTAAGGACCTATTTAGAAGTTCAAGCCATCTTGCTATTTACTCAAAGAAACAGCTCCCGGAGATATGGGTAAATGGCTCCTGGAAAACAAAGGCGAGCCAGGTTGGGGGAGATGCCCAATCAGTTAACCCGCTTAACCTCCCCTCCCAGGAGGTATGGAGATGCAAACTAAGAATGGGCAGCCAGTTCCCCGGTCCTTAGGACCAGGTGGGAATGCCCAATCACTTAATCCCCTTAACCTTCTGGACCTTGATCAATGGAGATCCCCTGGTAAACCACTCTGTCTTTGTAAAGGGGATTATGAACTTAACAGTTTAAATGTATTCATCATCGCCACAGATAGAAAGAATTAACTCTAGCTTGTAAGAATAGGCATGGTCGTTTTCTCTCTCCTGAGAAGTGACCCTGGCCCAGGCCAGTAAAATTCTGACGCTTGGTGGGAAATAAAGCTTTGCTTGACTTTCACTTTTGTATCAGCCTGGTTCCTTTGGCCACGGACCATATCAGTTGGTAGGTGACGGATGGGTGAAATAGGTGAGGGGGATTATGGAGTACCCTTACCATGATGAGAACTAAAACATACATAGAATTGTTGAATCACTATAATGTACACCTGAAACTAATCTAACCCTTTATGCTAACTCTACTGGAATTTTGAAAATAATTTTAAAATTTTATAAATAAATAAGTAAATAAGAAACTCTAGGACATTTTATAAATTCAATTTTCACTGAACTTATATAGGGACATTGGTAATATAAATAAAGCATAATAATTTTCGGGCACCTGGGTGGCTCAGTGTGTTAAAGCCTCTGCCTTCCGCTCAGGTCATGATCTCAGGGTCGTGGGATTGAGGCCTGCATCGGGCTCTCTGCTGGGCAAGGAGCCTGCTTCCTCCTATCTCTCTCTGCCTGCCTCTCTGCCTGCTTGTGATTTCTATCTGTCAAATAAATAAATTAATTAAATCTTTTAAAAAAAAAGAAATAATTTTCAAAAAATAAAGAATTTTCATTACCAAAAGAAACATAACTTCCTGTAGTAAAATTCAGCTTACCCCAAACCAGCTCAAACAACAATGACTTTTACCTTTTGCTACCTGAACATAAAGTATGAGCTAACTATTCTCATAACCACAGCAGCAGTCTACATCCAGAGCAGGAGGCAAGACACCAACTCACCCAGGACCAGTCTCAATGTTTTTGCTTCAGGGAGTCTGCAGCTTCAAAAAGAGCCACCATGAGGGATCTGGGATTATGTTGGGGCCCTAATGGGGATATAGTCTTATGGCTACAGGGAGTCATGGAGATTTGGCTCCTCAGGAAGCACAGTCAGAGCCTGCGCTGAACTCCTGCCTAATAGAGTCCATGGTCAAAGGAATGAGGCTGATGCAAAAGCAAAGTCAAGCAGAGCTTTATTTCAGCCAAGCATCAGAATCTTACTGGCCCCGGGTCCAGGGTCTCTTCTCTCCAGGGAGAAAAGGACCACGCCCGACTTCTCAGGCCAGCTTCTATAGGCATCCCCTTAAATCACAAGCCGACTAGGGTCGTGTCAGCACAGGAGCTGACCCACTCTCGTGGCTTGCCTGAGTTAATTTGCACTTCCATGGGCCCTGGACTCTGGAGGTGGGGACACCTGGGCGTTCCTATCCAACCCCAAGTTCCAGTGATGGGCGGGCCCATTCTTAGTTTGCATCTAAATACCTCCTGGGTGCTCCCTGGATGGGAGATTAAGGGGTTTAACTGGTTGGGCATATCCCCCAACCTGGCTCACCTTTGTTTTCCAGGGGCCATTTATCCATAACACCTGGAGCTGTTTTTCTGAGTAAATAGGATGGACCTTACACTGCCCTGAGAGGCTCACAGTCTCTTCCAAAGGAGAAAGCACTGGGTCCTCCTCAGGCCCACCCACCACAGAGCAGATGGTCAGGGACACATCTCCTTACCTAAACACGATGTATAGAAACAGATGCCAGTGGAGGAAGCTAAAGAGAAGGAGAAAATGTGGAAGCCATCAGTCATGTAATAAAAGAAGACATCAGCTTTGCTGAGTTCCAGGAAAACCCCTCTTCCAAGGAGAACTTGCCCAAGGATTAGGTGAGTCACAGTAATGGTACAGGCATAATATATACTGGTAAATTTCCCACAGTCCAGAACTCCTTTTCTGGGAACTATTTTATTTTATTTTATTTTATTTTATTTTATTTTATTTTATTATTTTATTTTATTTTATTATTTTATCTTTTCAGTGTTCCAAGATTCATTGTTTATACACCACACCCAGTGCTCCAGGCAATATGTGTCCTCCTTAACTGAAGGAGATTATGCTGAGTGAAATAAGTTGAGCAAAGAAAGTCAATTATCATATGGTTTCACTTACTTGTGGAGCATAAGGAGTAATATGGAGGACAGTAGGAAAAGGAAAGGAAAAGTGAATTAGGGTAAATCAGAGGTGGAGATGAACCATGAGAGATCATGGACACTAAGAAAAAAACTGAGGGTTTTGGAAGGCAGGGGGGTGGGGGTATGGGTGAGCCTGGTGGTGAGTATTGTATCAGTCTTACCTCTTCACATTTCCCCTATACCCTGAGCCCACTCATTTCTGTTTCCATTCCTGATCTTCACCTCCCAGTAATACCACTGTGATGTTTTGAGCTCATAGCCCAGGATGGTGTAAGTTTCCCTGTATCCTCAAATGTGTCCATCCAGATCATACTAGACTTTTCATCAGCAAAGTTGGGATGTGCAGACTCTGGATCCAGAATGACAGACACTGCAGGGAGAGTTGCCAATCATGCAGGGCCTTCTTTCCCTGCCCTATAACAAAGCACACAACCACCACCACCACCTGAGACACCTAGCTGCATATAGGGAGGGCTAAACCTTCTGAGATAAGTGTCTTGCGACTCAAGCCTATAGCCCTCCAAACAAGAGAAGTAACCATGAGAGTGATTAGGGGGTTAGATATGTCACAGGACACTTGAGGATCAGACTATACTCCAAGGACTGAAAGATATCTCTTTAGCATCCAATGTCAGTCACACCCACCAATCCCAGCTACATGACTTTCACTGCCCCATCTGAGGCCACCATCATTGATGGTAAAAACATCTGTGTCATCACAGCAAGCTGAAGGAGATGTCAGCAGCCATGGGGCAGGAATAGAAGCACCCAGAAAGAAACCAAAATAACACACAGGCTTGGAAATTCTCCTTCTGCCAATCTGCAAGAGAATCACATTTCCTAAATGTGAACAAAAACAAGAGATTTGAGGAGACTGTACACATCAATGTCAATATCTAGTCTTCTGAAATACACTGATGAAAGAGTTATAGGGATATATACTTTGAAAACATTCACCAATGCATTTCTCTCTCTCTCTCTCTCTCTCTCTCTCTCTCTCTCTCTCTCTCTCACACACACACACACACACACACACACTCTCATCCTGCTACACCCTTCCCAGGAAAGCCAAGCCATAAACCTTAACACCACTGAGAGGTTGAGAGGTTGGATAACAATCTGAAAATAAGACACTATTCCAAGATTTCACTATCATATTATGCTTTCTTACTCCCTAACCACACATCCACCCTGAAAACTAGGTTTTCTTGAGAAAGAACTGAGGAGATCAAAATTTCTGAGGTCTCTGGGATGCTTGGGTGGCTGAGTCAGTTAAGCATCTGACTCTTGATTGTGGCTCAGGTCATGATCTCAAAGAGTCATGGGATAAAGCCCTGTGTCAGGCTCTGCACTTAGTGGGGAGTCTGCTTGAGGATTCTCTCTCTCTCTCTCTGTCTCCCTCTGCACCTCTTCCCACTTGTTCTCTCTGTCTCTCTAAAATAAATAAATAAATCTTTTTAAAAATTCCTGAGGCTTCCATTTATTTATTAAAAAAAAAACAAAAACTGAACTGATCTTCTAGGTTGACTCAAAGACATGGTAGAGACAATAAAACTTGGTGGAGCTGCACTTGGAAGATGACTCTCAGCCAAGGGTGAGGAGAACTCAGGATATGGCACCAGAGAAATTTTGTCTAGTCAGGAGGCAATGGAGAAGTTTCAAGGAAGGGAGAGAAAAGTTCAAAGCAGGAAAGATACATCCAGTGAGAGGACAGAGGCTAATGAATTTGTTTCCCTTTTCAATGGGCTTTTGGGAGGGATATCATCAATATATGTATGGGGAAACCCAAAAGTATTAGGTTTACTCATCTACTTCTCCCTATAATAACCCACAGAGATCAAAAGCACCATTATATTGTAGGTCCCAAATATGACCATGTCCAATGCCCCAGAAAGTATGGAATTGTTATAGCAGAGAGAACATTACAGATATGATTAAGGTTAAGGAACTTGAGATGAGGTCAGGATAGGGGAAGAAAACAATGCCCCCAAACACCTAAATGGAATCCCAAACCCAAGTATCTTAAGGACCAGATCAGGCTATCCTCTGTAGGCTGAGGCCCTGAGGTGAGCAAAAGGAGAGTAGAGGGACCTCCTCCCTCAGTGGCCCACGGACACGTAAACTCTTTCAACCTTCATACTTCCTTTTGGGAAGAAGAAAGAAAGCTTACTGATCAAAGCAAAACTTGCATATGTCATAAGACCCTGAAATGTTTGCAGTGGGAGAGCTGTTACTTCCAACAGGACAGAGACTCTGAACAAAATTAAAACATTCATAAAAATAAGCAAATGACATTTTCTTGACCATTTGGGATGTAATTCTGTGACCACCATTCCCACGTATACAGACTTATTCAGATAAATGGGCTTTTCAGTCTGTGTTGAATTGCTTGATGGAAACAGATCACATAAAATGGGCTGACCCCTGTGACCCTTTGAGAAAAGAAAACGTTGTTTACTTGTTTTTCACCAAGAAATTAGTTGACACCCAACTGCACACGTCAGTATAAATACTGACACAGATCAGCAAAAAAGAGGAATCAGGAGGAGAAGGAGAAGGAAGAGGAGAAAGGGAGTTGGCATTCCAGTCTGAGACTCTACAATGCATTCAGAGCTATGCTGTGCATGTCAGTGGTTTAAGTGCATTCTTTACTTTATTTCTACAGCAAGTCTTTCATTATAAGTTATTTTCCAATTTAATGAATAATATAAGCTCAGACATTTGTTCATTTCACACTATGAGCCCATCAATGTGAAAATGGTAATTCTATGGTAAGGGTGTCTTTCCTGACAAAATAAACAGGTATACAAGGTTCACATTATTCCCCCCACCCCAGGCTTCTTTTTCTTTCCAAGTTTTCATTTAAATTCCAGTAGTTACCATACAGTGTAATATTAGTTTCATGTGTTCAGATTTAGTGGCTCAACCCAGGGCTCATTACAAATGCCCTCCTTAATCCCTGTCACCCACCTAGCCCACCCGACCCGGACCCCTCCAGTAATCCTCAATTTCTTCTCTGTAGTTAAGAGTATGTTACAAGGTATACTTTATAACACAGGCACTTCAGTTCAACATAGAAGGGGAGATGCTAAAAGAATATTTGATCTCCATTGTTAACAAATAAATCCCAAGAATCAGTAAGGCCCTCTAAAGGGGTTTCCTCACCCATCTGGCCCCCAGGCCTCCTTCGCCTACGGCGCCCCCTTCTCTGCTGTCACAGTCATTATCCCTGATCATGAATACAAACAGCCAAATACAAAATAGCACGTGTTACACAGGTTCAAAGGGCCCAGATCTTAACCCACCCCTTTGCAAAAGGATGCTCTGGATAAACTTTCAGTGCATTAGGATCCCCCAGATCACACTCTGGTCCCAATTCTTCTGGAAGGTTGAGACAGTTTCAGTATCAGAGGTAAATTCAATTAGATGATTAAAACAAATATGTCTTTTTAGAATGTCTCAGACAGAGTTCAGGAGTTTATTACTTTTTGTGCACCCAAATACCTTGCACACCCACTGTAAACACCATGACTGTGATTTCTGGCCTCTCTTCCATCGCTCTGAGCCTCCCAAAGTCTCTCCAACAGAAATCACAAGCTCTCTACTTTCCTTCCCATATCCTCCTCTCTTCCCTACCAGCTTTTCCTTCCCTCATTTCCATCCACCTTTCTGTGATAAAAATTCTCATGGCTCTAGATTTGTCCTTTTGCAAACTTCACCGTTGCCCCCAATAAGCCCAAACAGTGTGCCCCCAATAAGCCCATGACAATGGTTGGGATCAATTACTAGTGGCTGTTTTTTGAAATATATACACATCATATACCATAATGTTATATATTAAACATATACTATATATTACAGTGTAATATATTTTAATAAGTAAGCTAGTCCTCCTGCTACACAAACATATATACAAGATTTTGTATATGACTGCAGGTGGTTCACACACTCCACCCCCAGGAATCCATAACTGTCCTGGAGGTTCTGGATCTCAGATTCAGATCACCTGCTCTAACGCATCTAATTCCTCAGCAACTAAGGACATTTAAAGGAAGAAACCCATCTTGGACAGGGAGTCAGAACACGAGGAAGCAAAATGAAGAACATACCAGAGGACCAGCAAGAAACAGGAAAATCAAACTTAGATCCATGAAAAGCAGGAATTTCAGGGTAAAATGGATTCAGGACCAAGAATCCACTTAGAAAGATCTAAGTACTAAGCAAGCAAACATGATTTCTGAAATCTTCTAAACACAGAAATGTCTAATCTATATAATCACTACCCTTTTCCAGACTCTTCTTATAAATGACCTCTTTATTGACATTGAACAAACTAAAATCAGTTAAAAATGTGTGTTCAGAGGGTGTTGTTAACCCCAACAGCCACCTATAGTAGAGAATGGGTCAGAATGCAGGCAGGTCTGTGTTCACTAGGACAGTCCCTGCAGTCTTCCAGGGGGAGAAGACAGAAGTGACAAGGACAGCATGGACACCAACCCCATACTGATGTGGAGTACATGACATAGAATGGGGCAGAGTTAAGGCTGGGGAGGTAAGGTCACCAAGAACCTCAGAGTCACTTACTTGCATACAGCTATGCCTTCCTCCTGGCTGAAAGGGAACACACCCTGGTGAGACCTCAACCAGAATAGGACTGCTCAGCACTTATCTACTGACCCTTGCCTGCCCTCTGGGCTACAGGTGACAATAACTGCAGAATGGGAAAAGTCTGGAGAGGAGATGACCTCCTGCCTCACGCTGACAGTAGGGTGTTGTGGGAAAGTCCCTGGACCACAGGTCAGGAAGTCTGCATTCCGGCTGAGTTCTACCCCTGCCCACAGCTGTTTTGAGTCCTCTGCCAAGTCATTTAGCTGTCACTTGCCTCAAAACCTTAGAAGGTCTTATTCTACCTGCATTGGCTTTTGCACCTATTAATTGAAAATTATACAATATATGAAAATATTTTAGGGACTAAAACATACATTATTCCATATTTGTTTTAAAAAAATTACTACATTCAGTGATTTCAATGACAGAGATATTTGAGAAATAACCTAAAAGGGAGGATGATTTCAGGACAAGGATGTGAAATGAGCTCTCAGGTAAAAGTGGCTAATCTTTCTCAGATAACACATTGCTATTTCATGGCATTGACAGTTCACCCCACCACATTCCCTCACAGAGCCCATCCAGTCCTCCACCCATCATTTTGTAATCACAACTTTCAGAAACTGGAGAGAACACATTCTCCCTGAATGGTGTTACTTGGTCAGGATCACTCCTTCGCTTAATGAACTCTATTTATCTCTAAGCTTCTTTAACAAAATTTCAGAGCAGATGGCTTTTGGATTCCAGAAATTAACAGAACTACTTACATTAAAAGCTAAAAAGCAAGCAGTATGGTGGGTAGGTCACCATTGGAATAAACCCAAGATGCATGACAGACTCCAGGGACCACCATCACCCACATGTTCCCAAGCACTGGGTGGGAAACAGTCGCCCAGATCAGGGAAGGCCCATGGACCAGGGTCTGTCCTCCACCAGCTTCTACTTCTGCCCCCAGGAAGGGTCCACATGTCTCTGCTTGAAACAAGAAGAAGAGACAGCTTGGCTTAATTAGGGTAGAAAACAAGGACATCTGGACAGTCACTCACCAGCCAGGTAAACATATTTCTTCCACTCTGAAAGGCCACACAGGAAACAGTGAGCTGAGAACAAGAACATCTCTGACAAAGGGGCCACAGAAATTTCTGGAGTAAGAACAGAACTTACTGAGATCTTCTTGGAGGTCATCTGAAAGAAAGTGAAAAATAAGCATGAATTTCTATCATTAAGAACACAAAGTCAGCACCTAGTAAACCCACAAAAGAACCTCTCTGTAGGGGTGCCAGGGTGGCTCAGTCATTAAGCATCTGCCTTCAGCTCAGGCCATGATCCCGGAATCCCAGGATCGAGCCCCACATCTGGCTCCCTGCTTGGTAGGAAGCCAGCTTCTCCCTCTCTCACTCTTCCTGCTTGTGTGCCCTCTCTAGCTCTGCTTCTCTCTGTCAAATAAATAAATAAAATCTTAAGGAAAAAAAAGAAAAGAAAAAAAAGAACCTCTCTGTATCCCAGAAGAATATCTAACTCCAGATCCCTTGAGACTCCACAGCTCCAACTGTCTTCTCTGGAGCTACTTGGCCATCTGCCCAGGCCAAGGGTCCTCCTGTCCCCATTTCTTCCACACCAGTTTCCATATTCACAGGCCTTGTCCCATGTTCTGCCTTACCTCTGACCTTCAGCAACTTCTCCTCTGTGTGCTAGTCCTTTTCCTTGTCCCTGTGTAGTTTCTCCTGTTCCTGCATCTCCTGCCACTTTGCAGTACGCTGTCTCTTGGTGTACCAGGCAGTCCCAAGGAGTAGGAGCATCAGCAAGGTCAGGATCACCAGGAAAGCTGGCTTTCAAGGAGAAGCCCTAGGAAAGATGGCCTCTGGGCCTGGCCAGAGACCCTGTCAGGAGCACAGACCAGGACAGACCAGGCAAGCAAACACAGGAACACCTGCCCCTTTCTCCCAAAAGAGCACTGACATGAGATGGAAAAAGCCATTGCCTTCCCCTGGCCCAGGATGGAGTTGAGGATGGAACAGGTCACATTCCCTGAAAAACTGTCCCTCACCACCAGAGCAGCCTCCACACTAAACATCCCCCCACACTGTCTTGGGCCTACATCTCAGAGAATGCCACGAACTCCCCTCTAAGAGCTCTCCACTATACCTGAGGCTTCGGCAACCACCCCAAGCCCATGCACTTGGACCTCATCCTCCTCTGGCATTTGGATGTTCACTTGAGCAGTAGAGGCCACACTTGGAAGGGAGAAGGTGGAGAATCCAGGGATCCCAGCAGTCCTCCTGCATACAACTCCAGGGGCAGCATTGCATTCTGGGGGCTCTTTGAAGAGTGGCCTCCACAGGGAGCAAAACAGTAACCCTGCCTGAGAGAACAGAAGGAAGGAGCATGGGGACAGCTGCAGGCACAGAAGGCAGGGCTCTTCCCCTCAACCATGAGAGTGGAGGTCCGTCACCTGGAGTGACAGAAGGAGGAATTTGGTACCAGGTTCCAACCTTCTCTACCCTTCTCACTTCACACACTCTCCAGGGCTGTATGCACACCTACTGCCACTTGGTAAATCACTTCCACCACTGACAATGCTACCTACCTCCTGAGCTCCCTCCCTAATATCCACATCCTTCCCAGATACTTCAAACTCAAATTCTGAACTAATTCATGTTTGGCCCTATCTGTGATAGGCTGATGATGAAAATATAACAATCCTTTAGCCTTCTTTACATCCAGCTCACCCTCCGCCACATATGTTTAGGGCCTTCACACTCTGCTTCTGGGCTCCATCCAGTGACTTGACTGGGCCACTGAGAGCTCAGGGAATGTGACTCTGGCAGAGGTTGGAAAGTGATTGTGCCATTGCCTTGTCCTCTGCCATAGGAGGGACAATCTCAGCTGCAGCTGTGCTAGACCAGCCAACAGCCGGCTGCACAGCCCCCGTGGGAGCAAACCAGCCGAGGTCCGCTGTCAGGACAAATAAAAATTAAAGGTAAGAAATCACCGTCCCTATTGGAAACAAAGCAAGAAAGCGGCCTTCCCTCCTTTTCTTCCAGCATTTATTTGAGGAAACTTGTGATTGTGGATACTTTCTGCCCTTTTTGAAGTGTAAAAACTAGATAGGCCTTTTGCCAGCTTTGTGATCCAGGAATGTCTTTCTCCAGGATGTGGGAGCCCACTCTTTGAACTGCTCACACCAAGGAAGACAGTATCCCTATCTCCCTCTTCTTGTGCCAGGGTAGGAGCCTAACCTCAGTGGGCACCAGGATCCACATGTAAAACCACCTCCCATCATAAAGGTGGGAGAATTTGGTTTCCTTCCAGATAAAGCCAATTCGCTAACAAAATGACCACCCTAATTGCCAAGTAAACATAGGGTGAACTGCTTGTGACCAAAGGTGCTGTCAAGTCTGCTTACATGAGAGATAGTGACTGTCTACCCTGAGAACATGTATGTAATGAGTTGCGTCTGCATGGCTATGGAAAAGGCTGAGGTTTATTTGTCTCTGCATCTCTTGAAAGAATCTCTGTGATGGGGTGCCTGGGTGGCTCAGTTGGTTAAGCCACTGCCTTCGGCTCAGGTCACAATCCTGGAGACCCGGATCGGGCTCCCAGCTCAGTGGGAAGCCTGCTTCTCCCTCTCTCAATCCCCCTGCTTGTGTTCCCTCTCTGGCTGTATTTCTCTCTGTCAAATAAATAAAATCTTAAAAAAAAAAAAAAGAAAGAAAAAGAAAGAATCTCTGTGATTCATATCACATTGTAGTTAATATTAATAAATAATAAAAATTATTTCTTTCCCTACTACCTTTGTGGAGAAGATTTTTGGTTTGGGAGATTTTGTGTTTAATGATATTTCCCCAAAATGACCAAAGACGTATGAGTAAGCCCAGTTAAGATTAGCTAAATATGGTCTAGATGAGCTAACTCCCTAAATAAACCAAATTAAATAAACAGCTCTATGCCACTAAGATTTCTGTGACTGCGTGTTACACGGCAACATGACAACAACTGGAAAATGGCACATTATTATCACTATTTCTACTAGTATTAAACAAATGGCCAAAGAGAAACCCTGGGGCTCTCTATAGTCTCCTCTTCTACCTCTAAACCCTGTCCCCAAATCAACACAGTCAGTTGAGTCTACTTTCCAAACCTCTCTGAAGCCAGAGGCCTCCTCTTCCACCCAGCTGCCCCTACATGAAGTCAGACAGCCAAACTTCCTCTGTGTAACTACAGCCATGCCTCCAGTCTCCCTTCCTTCCAACCACATCCCTCATGCTGTTAAAGCAGACCTTAAACCCCTGCACTGTTCTGATTAAAACTTCCTTGGGTCTGCATCCAAACTCCATCCCACAGCACACGAAGACTTCTCTACACTGACCATCTGATTCCACCCCCTACAAAAATCCCTGTCCACTTCCTCCCCAAACCACACCTGTGCCCCACAGGGCACACACATTCCGGCCTCTGGACTATTTGGTTAACTGTCATAACCACAGTAGTCATGCTCTCTGTGCCCCAATAGTCCAGTCCATCAACCTGCAGGACTATGTGCTTCACGCAAGTACCTGCTCAAGTGGGTATCCTCATGAGCTTTTCACAATCAGTCCTTCTCTGTGCACCTGGGCTAAGAACACCTCTTTATTCCGGGCTTGTCACTTCTCACCATCCTCCCGTTCACCTCTCTAACCAACCATGTGGACTCCCTCTGTGTCCGACTCACGAGCCACACTCCTTCCACAAATGTTTCACATGGGTTTCCTCTGCTTGAAAGTCTCACCCTCGGATATCCACTCTTCAAAATGCCTACTCACTAACATCTAACATCCTCTGTCCTGCATCCATCTATCTCTTTTTTGCCTCTATAATATAAACACTGCAGTGCAGGGATCTTTCTTTGGTTCACTGAGGTGTCCAGGTATCTAAAAGGGAACCTGGTACTTGGTAGGGGTTCTATATATTCATACGGAATAAGTGAATAAGTTAAAGACCTCCTTTCCCTCATCTGAAAAATAAGGGGCTGATTTACTTGGCTCTGAGGTTGCCCCCAACTCTAATACTGCAGGACCTAATATAGGTCAACCATCCATCTGCCTCCAAACAGGCAGATTCACAGAAGCTTCCTTTTCTGAAGAAGCAGGTATACAGCCTGTTGTCGAAAGCCTGGACATGGCCGATGTGCAGGATGGCCTCCCCCCAGGTGAGGAAGGTCTTCACCAGTGAGGCCAAGAACTTCTCTGTGGACACAGACATAGGAGTGAGAAAGGCCAGGGGCAGGGAACACACTGTCATTTGAGAGTTCCAGGAAGGACAGGGTAAGTGTCAGGTAGGACACTCTGACCTCTGAGGGACTCAGCTGTGACCACTCTGAATCTGGGCAAGATCAATTTACCACAACTTTGAGACCCAGAAATGTGTCAAAGAGATTCCCTCAGCAGCCTGTGCTCCTGGCTCCAGCCCCTTCCATGAGGACTCTCTAACTCAGTGGTTCTAACCTTCCACAGGCATCACAATCACCAGGAAATACAGTCTGTGTGACACAGACTGCTGGACTCCACCCCCACAGCTCCCGCTTCAGTAGGGCTGGGGTGGGTCCAAGAACATGCATCTCTAAGGAGATGGTAGGGATGCTGACACTGATGCTCCAGGGACCACGCTCTGAGAACCACAGCTCTAACCTGCCTCCTCTTAGGACAGAACTGAAAACTCACCAAAGAGCACAACTTGTGGCCTAGGTGGGAACTCTCTGCTCATTACGCCACACCCAGGAACTCCCCCACACCTGCTCCTACGTTTATTATTTCTGTCCATGTCTTGTCCTCTGCTGAATTCCATGTGCACTGGAAACCAGAGCCCACAGTACTTCCATTAAAACCTGTGCCTATTCTGTAGGTAACAGGCACCAAATCAGTACCAGCTACAAAAGAAGTTTCAGCCCACCACCACCCCCTGACAGCCCTTGGCCTCCTGAGGACTGGTGCACAAGCCACAAAGTAATTCTTTTGCAGGATCAGCCCTGTTGGACCTCTGAAGAGCAATTTATCACCTCCTGTGCTACTCAGATTTGGCTGTTATCTCTCTCACCTGAGGGATGATAATGACTAGTCTCCCTGTGACTATCCTCTCCCCAGCCCCATGTGTATGACCCTTTAACCTGTAAGTAAAACCATATTCTTACTCAACTCAAAGCCTTGCAATGGCTCCCCAGGTCCCCCACATGGCCTGCAATCCCAAGAAGACCTGACGGAGCTCTCTGACCCTCAACTCCTGTTTCTCTCCTCGCTCAGTCTGCTCCAGCCAACACTTGCCTCCCCTGCTCCTCGATCACCCAAGCACTCTGCCAGCTCTGTTCTCTGCCAACTCTGCCAGGGCTTCACCCCATGGAGACCCTGCTTCCAAGGGGACACAAGCTGGTACCCCACCTCCTCCACACATTTTTTCCTATCTCACTGCTACACTAGCCACCTTATGGATCACCATTGCCTGCCCACAGCAACTCCTGCACCCCCAAATGCACCACCTGCCCTACCTCCTTGTCCCAGGCTCTCCATTCCTCTATCAGACATGGATTATATGGCATTGTAGTTTTCCATCAACTGCCAGAATGTAAGCTCTGTGAAGATAGGGACTCGGTCTGCTTTGTACATAGACTACCACCTAACACATACTCCAGACCCTGCAAATAGCTGGAGGTGCATTGAATTAATTATAGGATAACTGTTTAGATACAAACAAAGCCAGGAAACAAGAAATTGGCATAAATTTATTTTCACACTTTTCACAGTAAAATTCACATTTTTTATTTTATAAGACATAAACTCCTCATTTGACAAATGTCATTGTCCCCTGTCCTTGCTTACATTTTGAAATCTTAAAATTTAGTTACTACTAGCAGTTAGGGGATCTCCAGGAGGCAGGGCCTCCACTGATAGCCATCTGTCCTGATGCAGACACCAGCAGGCTCCCGGGTCTCTCACCCACCCCAGGGAGACACAGGAAGGGGGAGGGGGACACACTCGCCTGCAGACCCCCCACGGGGCAGCTGGAAGAGGAGAAGCAGGGAGGGGAGATGGGAGAGCAAAGAGCCCCTGCAGCAATCCTCCATCTCCTCAGAGCTGGGGAGACACAGGGCAGAAGGCAGTGAGGAGGCAGGGTCAGCCCACAGCCCTGGGCCTCAGAGCAGAGAGCAGGGCTCAGGGCTGGCAACAGTCCCCAGCATGACCACAGCCTTTCCTACTGCCCACTCTGCTGATGGGGTGTGAGCCCCACAACCTGATGCCAAGAAAGCCCTCCCAGCCGTTTGGAAACTTTCCCAGCCTGCTCTGCCCCCAGGACCAGACCCTTCCCACCTCAGCGCAGGGGCCTCGTCCATGTCTGCATGAGTCACGGGCCACCACAGAGGCCCAGGGACACAGGGCCCAGACTCAGGCCCCTCCCCATGAAGGACATGACAGCTTCTGCATGCTTTTCTACTCCTGATCCCTCAGTATGACCAGGGAATCAGTAAGAAGCATGAATCAGACTACGTCCTCCTCAAGGACACTATGACTCCCACCACACACTCCCTGTCCTTTCTCCCCAGTGCTTTCCTGCTTTGGCCCAAGGACCTGGCCTTGCTCCCAGAAAAGCCTCTCTCAGCCTGTGTTCTTTCTTGATTGTTCTTCATGATCTTCTACATTTGTTTTAGTGAAACAAGGACTGATCCATTGATGCATGGGAGTGATTTGTTTCTTCCCAGATGTCTGGTCGAACATATTAAAACTCTGGGCAAACCCAGGACTTCTGAATATACCTGAACACGTCCCATGCTGTTATCCCCAAATATGTATTTCTAGTCAATATCCACGTAGGGTCAGGAATATTGGGAAAATCCATCTTAATTGAAAAATAATGAAAAATAAATAAATTAAAAAATAAAAAATATTAAAAAAATAATAAAATAAAAAGACAGAAAAATAATGAATGAACAAGGACCAATATTAGCCCCCAGGTCCATCTCCACTGCCACCATATTTCCCTGCCCAATGAGGAGGGTCCTCAAGGCCTGAGAGATATTAGAGGAATTCTATTAAAAGACACAGGGAAGAAAACCAAATTTATTGAGTACTAAGTGCCAGGACCTGGGCTACACAAGCTGTATTTATGACACTTCATTCTCAGACATGCAAACAGAAATGAAGGAAGGCATGAGCCTGCCATCTAGTAACGTTCCATCCAGGAACTTCCTAGAAGAGGGAGGGCTGGAGCTGCAGCGACACTGCTCCCCACACCCCCACACCCCAGTCCTCAGGCCCAGCCCAGCCCCCAGCTCCACACAATCAGGGTGAAAGAGGAGCAGGAAGGGGACCTTGGACTCAGCCACGGCCCAGCATGATTGGGCCAGGAAGCTTATCTCCCCTGCATGCTGGCCCTTGGATTCCATGTTGGGAGGGGAGGGAAGGAGTGACCAAGCACAGGGAAGGTCTTCCTGAAGGACACTGGAAGGACACCTGAAGACAATGCAGGAAGGTCACCAAATAGCAAACTCCACTCTCCCCCCAACCCCCGCCACCCTGCTAGTTCATCAGGATCACGGGCCAACTGTTTATCAACAAACTCTATTCACTGACCATGAATGATTTTTCGTGCTCAAAATATAAATTATCTAGTGGTGTGTTAAGATTGTACTTTCTACTTTAGATTTTTTTTTTTATTTGACAGACAGAAACACAGCGAGAGAGGGAACACAAGCAGGGGGAGTGAGAGAGGGAGAAGCAGGCCTCCCACCAAGCAGGGAACCTGATGTGGGATTCGATCCTGGGTCTCCAGGATCATGACCTGAGCCGAAGGCAGTCGCTTAACCAACTGAGCCACCCAGGAGCCCCATGTACTTTCTACTTTAACAGCCATATAATACCTCTCATCTTTAATTGCTTCAGGTGCTTTTGAAACACTTCCAGACAAACATGTAGGCTATAAAACAATGGCTAAGGTAAAAAGAATTGTGAATTTATAATATGCCAGTTGGTGGAAAGTATTAAACCCACTTTTTAAAACCAGTAATAAAGTAAAGCTAAATTTATTTTAATTTTTATGAATCATTTTTACCTGAGTGTAATTGATAGATAATATTATGTTATTTTCAGGTGGCAATATCAGAGTCCCACAGGAGGAAGGTAGAGGGAAGGAGAAAATGTGGGAGCCATAAGTCATGTTGTAGAATGAGACAACCCCTTCCTTGAGGTCCGGGAAAACACCTACCCTGTGGGGAATTTTCCAAAGGCATTTGGGATACTCACTGAAGGCACAGAAATTATTATTATTATACATTCCCACAATCCAGAACCCCTTGTCTGGACACTCCAGGAATCATCTAATCCTCTTCACATCTTCCCTGCAGACCCTCAGTGCCCACTCAGTTCTGTCTGCATTCCTTATGTCTACCTCCCAGTAATAACATCCTGATGTGATGCCTTCATGACCCAAGATGCTACAGATGTGCTCTGGTGTGTCCTCAGATGAGTGCTTCCAGGTCACACTCGTCTTTTCATCAGAAACAGCAAGGCAGGAACAGGCAGACTCTGGATCCAGAGTGACGGACCCTGCAGAGACAGCTGCCAATCATTCAAGGCCTTTTCCTGCCCCATAACAAGGCACATAACAAACACCTCACCTAGACAGACACGTAGCTGCATGCAAGGAGGTCTAAAGCTCCTGAGATGAGAGACTTATGGAGCAAGCACAAGCCCTCCAACCAGAAGAAGTAAGCATAACAGAGATCTGGGCATTTTATATGTCACAGGGCACGTGAGGGCCAGACTGGACTCCAAGGACAGTAATCCCAGCTACATGACTTTCACTGCCCTATCCCACCCTACCACCACTGATGATGCCAGCATCTGTATCATCCCAGCAAGGTGAAGATGTCAGCAGCCATGGGACAGCAGTAGGAGCAGCCAAAAGAAGTGAAGTAACTCACAGGCCTGAAACTTCTCCTTTCCGCCAATCTACAAGACAAGCACATTACACAAATGTGAACCACAAATCAGAGACATGAGGAGATGGTACAGACCAGGTTGGATCTATCCTCTGAAATACACTGATGCAAGAGTTATATGGAAAAAATTTTTGGAAACATTCACCTGAGGAATTTATTTTTCACATACACACACATGCAGCCTTCCTGCTACAACCTTCCTGGAAAGCCAAGCCATAAAGCTTAACATCACTGAGAGACTGGATACTGACCTGAAAATATGGCTCTTTGCACAGATTTCATTATCAAAATAGGCTTTCTCAATCCCTAGCCACACATCCTTCCTGAAAGCTAGGCTTTCTTGAGAAAGAACTGAGGAAATCAAAATTTCTGAGGCCCCCATTTACATATAAAGAACGGACTGAACTGATCTTATAATTGACTCAAAGCCATGGTAGAGACAATACTCCCTGGTGGAGCTGCACTTGGAGGATATCTATCAGCCAGGGGTGAGAACTCAAGATATGGCTTCAGAGAAATCTTGCCTAGTCAAGAGGTAATGGAGAGGATTCAAGGAAGGGAGAGAGAGAAGTTCAAAACAAGAAAGACACATCCAGCGAGAGGACAGAAAGTAATTAATTTGCTTCCCCATTTCATGGGGCCTTAGGAGGAAAAACATCCCTATATGTAAATGGAAACCCAAAACTATTTGGTCTAGTCATCGGCTTCTTCTTATAATCACCCAGAGAGATCAAAAGCAGCAAGACACACCACACGTGATCGGCCCCCCAAATATGGCTATGTCCTATGCCCCAAGAAATGTGAATATGTTTTAGCAGAGAGAACTTTACAGACATGATTAATATTAAGGAACTAGAGATAAGTTTGGGGCAGGGGTGGAACAACAATGCCTCCAAACACCTAGATGGAACCCCAAACCCAACTATCCTAGGACCCCATCAAGCTACCTGATGAAAGTGAGGTCCTGAAATGAGCAAGAGAAGAATACAGGGATCCCCTCCCTAAGTGATGCAAGGCACAAACTCCTCCAACCTTCATAATCCCTTTTGGGAAGAAGAAAAGAAGCTAACTCATCACAGCAAAATGTATATGTGTCATAACATCCTGAAAAGTCGGCATTGGGAGAGCTGTTACCTCCAATAGGAGACCCCAGAACAAAATTAGATCTTATAAAATAAGAACAAGATATGATCTTGAATATTCGGTGGAAACATGGGACCACTATTCTCACTTATACAGGTTTATTCAGATAAAGTGGTATGTCCAGTTGATTTGCTCTGTTGATTTGCTTATACAAACTGATCGCATGAAGTAGGCAGATTGATGACACCTTTTGAGAAAAGGAAATTTTAATTTACTTGGTCTTCACCAAGACATTAGTTGACACCCAACTATACATTTCTACATGACAACTGACTAGCAAAGAGGAGGCATCAGGAGAAGAAGGAAGAGGAGAAAGGGAGTCGGCATTCCATTCTGAGACTCTACAATACATCTAGAGCTATGCTGCACACTTCTGTAGTCCAAATGCCTTTTCACTTCATTTCCACAGCAAGTCCTTCATTATAAATTATTTTTCTAATTTTATGTATGAGATGAGATCAGACATTTTTCCCCTCACACTATGAGCCCATCCATGTGAAAAGGTTGATTCTACTGTAAGGGTGTCTGTCCTTACATAATTAAAAAAAAAAGTATACAAGGTATTCTTTAAAATACATGCATGTTGGGATGTCTAGGTGGCTCAGTTGGCTAAGTGTCTGCCTTCAGCTTAGGTTATGGTCCCAAAATTCTAGGATCGAGACCGGGCTTTTTGCTCAGCAACAAGCCTGCTTTTGCTTCTGCCTGGAGCTCCTTTGCTTGTGCTCTCTCTCTCAGGCAAATAAATAAAATCTTAAAAATGAAATAAATAAATAAATAATAATAATAATAATAATAATAATAATAATAAAACACATGTATTTCAATCCAGCAAATAAGGAAGGGATGCTAAGACTATTTAATCCTCATTTTTAACAAATCAATCCCAAGAATCTGTGAGGCCCTCTAAGGAGTTTTCCTCACACTTCTGATCCCCTAGACTCTTGCACCCCTGCATCCGCCTTCTCTGCTCTTACAGTAAATATTCCTGATCACAAATAGAAATGGCCAGAACAGGAAAACACAGTTACACAGATTCAAATGGCCCAGATACTTAACCCATCCCAGTAATGAAGGGTGCTCTGGATAACCTTTCATTGCATTAAGGATCCCCCTGGACCACACCCCTGCCCCGATTACCACTAGAAGGGTGAGATGGTCTCATTATCAGAAGCAAACCCACTTACAAAATTATTTCAAAACACCTTAAAAGAGATGTAAGTCTTTTCAGAAATCTCCCAAACTGGTGTCAAGGAGTTTATTACCTTTTATGCACTCATATAACTTGCACTTGAAACACCATGGCTACAGTCTGTGGTCTCTCTTCCACCACTTTCAGCCACCCAGAGTCTCTCCAAGAGGACTCACAGGCTCCCTACATTCCTTCTCATCTCCTCCTCCTTCCCCAAACAGCTTTTCCTTCCCTGATTTGCTCCCAACTTTTCTCTGGTAAACAATTTTCACTCCTTTGGGTTTTTCCTGTTGTAATCCTCACACATTGCCCTGAATACCTAACCAGCTTTGAGCCAATCAGATAAATCTAGAATTCTCCTCAAAGGAGAGACAATGGTTGTAAACAATTACAAGTTACTGTCCTTTACCAAAAAAAATAATAATTTCTTAACTCTGTAACACAAGCACATACACAGCATTTTATATACGATTGCAAGTGTCTCACAAACCCACTCCAGGACTCCATAAACACCCTGGAGGCCAGGGATCTCAGATTCAGAACAACTGATCTAAAGAAACAATTTCCAAAGCAACCACAGAGTTTTAGAGGAAGAAACCTAGCCTGGACAAGGAATCAGAACATGAGGAAGCAAAATGAAGACCACCATTCTGAAGAAACAGAAAAACACAGGGAAACCAAAACTAGATCCAAAAAATATGATAAGAATTTCAGGGCAAAATGGATTCAGAAGCAAGGATACCCTTAGAAGGACCTGAGTCCCAAGCAGACAAGCTTGATTTCTGAAGTCTTCTAGAGACAGCGATTTCTGATGTACACAGTCAATGCCATGGTCCAACTGTCCCTACAAATGACCTCTCTGTTGTCACTGCACCACCAAAATTGTCAGTTGAACCAGGTGTGTTCAGATGGTGTTGCTGACTCTAACAGCAACCTACAGTAGAGGATGGGATAGAATAGAGGCAGGTTTGTGTTCCCAAGGACAGTCCCTGCAGTCTTCAGAAGGACACAACAAATGTTACAAGGAGAACAGGAACAGGACCCCCATCCTGGTGTGGGGTCCACTGACAGAGAAGGTGGTACAGTTGATGATGGGGAGGTAAGGGACAGGAAACTGAGTCATTTACCTGCATACAGATGCGCCTTCTTCATGGCTGAAAGGGAACACACACTGGTGAGACATGACCCAGAACAAGTCTCATAGTATTGATCTGCTGGCCCTTGCCTCCCCTCTGTGCTGCAGGTGACTCTACCAACAGAGTAAGGAGACAGGCTGGAGAGGAGAACCCTCCTGACACGGGCAGACAGCAGGGTGTTATGGGAAATTCCCTGAACCACAGGTCACAGAGCCTGCATCACAGGCTGAGTTCCACCCCTTCTGGCTGCTGCTGTGTGACCTTTGCAAAGTTAGTGTCCTGAGCCTTTAAAACTTCAACATTAAAAAACACTCGATTTTTTTATTCCATCTGCTTTCAATTTTTCTTTAATAAGTCAAAAATTATACAATGGATGAAAATATTTTAGGGAATAAAATATATGTTATTCCATAAATGTAAGAAATCATTATTACATCCAAGGATTTCCAGGAGAGATATTTGGGAAATAATACAAAAGGGGAGATGAATTAAGGACAGGGATGTTAGGTGAGCTCTGGGATAAAAGTGGCCAAACTGTCTCAGAAAACAGATCACTATTCTAGACCACTGACAACTTATCCCACGACATTCCCACCCAAAGACTGCTCAGTACTCTATCCAACACTTTCTGTTCAGCACCTCCAGTCTAGAAAGAAAAAACTGTTCTTGGATGGTGTTATGTGGAGGGTATGCCATCCTAAACTTAATGGCCCAATTTATTTTATAGTTTCTTTCAAAAAAAAAAAAACACAGAGGTGCTGGGGTGGCTCAGTTGTTGAGTGTCTGCCTTCCCTCTGGTCATAATCCCAGATTTCTGGGATTGAGCCCCACATCAGGCTACCTGCTGAGGAGGAAGTCTGCTTCTCCCTCTCCCACTTCCCCCGCTTGTGTTCTCTCTCTCACTGTGTCTCTCTGTGTCAAATAAGTAAAATAAAATCATTAAATTTAAAATATCCCAGAGCATTCAGGTTGACTGATAACTAGTTGTATCCAAGGCTAAAAAACTAGAAACAAGGTGGGTAGATTCCGTGCCAGGATCAACCCAAGATGCAAGACAAGACTCCAGGGACCAAAATAATCCACAGGTTCCAAGCACCTGGTGGTAAACAACAACCCAGGCTGGGAAAGCCCATGGAGAAGGGTCTGCCTCCCACCACCTTCCACTTTAGCCACAGGGAAGGGTCTACATGTCTCTGCCTGAAACAAGGAGAGGGGACACCTTGGCTTAAGGGGACAAGAGACCTAAGACATCTGGACAGTCACTCACCAGCCAGGTAAACTGATTTCCTCCAGTCTGAAAGGCAACACAGGAAACAGGTGAGCTAAGAAGCAGAATGTCTCCTACAAAGAGGATACAGAAAATTCTGGGAAATTGACTTACCAAGATCTGCTTGGAGTTCATCTGAAAGAAAGTGAAAAATACACATGAGCTCCCATCACTAAGAACATAAAGACCGCACCTAGAAAACACACAAGAGGACCTCTCCGAATCCTAGAAGATCTAACTCCAGACCCTTCCAGCCTCTGCAGTCGCACCTGTCCTCTCTGATCCTCCTCAGCCCCCTGATCCTGGCCCTGGGCCCTGTTCTCCATTGTCCTCTGCATCATCTTCCACATTTGTCTTTCTTGGTCCCTGTCCTGCCTTACCTCTGGACTTCAGTGCCTCCTCCTTTATCTGCTGCTCCTCCTCCTTTTCCCGGTAAGGTTTCTCCTGTTCCTGCATCTCCTGGTGCTTTGCAGTACACTCTCTCATCATGTAAAAGGCAGCCCCAAGGAGTAGGAGCATCAGCAGAGCAGGATCACCATGAAAGCAGACTTCCAGGGAGAACTCCGGGGAAAGAAGGGTTCTGAGCCCAGCAGACACCTCATCAGGGACACAGCCCAGGACATCCCAGTCCAGCACACCCAGAGACCCCTGACCAGACCATCCCATCCACCTGGGAGAGGGAAGTAGTGCTAACCTGGGATGAAAGTGGCCATTGCCTTCTCCTGGCCCAGTATGGGGTTGAGGACTGAGCAGGTCACATTCCCTGAAGAGCTGTCCCTCACCACCAGAGTGGACTCCATGGTGAACAGCCCTTCAGCACCTTGGGCTTGGGTCTCAGAGAACGGCAGGAACTTCTGTCCACTGAGAGCTCTCCACTGCACCTGGGGCTTTGGGAACCACCCTGAGGCCATGCAAACAACTTGAACCCCATCCTTCTCTAGCCCTGTGATGTGCACTTGAGGGGCTGAGCCCACACTTGTAGGAGAGAAGCTGGAGAGCACAAGGAAGGCTCCCAGAGCTGGAGGATGCCAGCAGAGCCTTCCTGTGCACAACTTTAGGGACAGCATGGTATTCTAGGGACTCCCTGGGAAAGCAGTACCTGCAGGGATTAAAGTAAGTGATCCTACAATGGGGAACAGAAGGAAGGCTCATAGGGACTGTAGCAGGCACAGACAAAGGGGCTCCTCTTGCCCATCATGAGGGTGGAGGTCCATCACCCGGAGTGACAGAAGGAGGAATTCAGTACCAGGTTCCAACCTTCTCTACTCTTCTCACTTCACACACTCTCCAGGGCATCTGTTTTCACACCAGCTTCCACTTGGTAAATCACTTCCACCACTAACGACACTACCTACCTCCTGAGCTCCCCCACTAATATCCACATCCCTGGGGTTAGCTGTGCCACGATTCTTCACAGATGCTTCAGACTCAAATCTTGAATTAATTCATGTATGGCTCCATCTGTGATAGGATGATGATGAAAATACCCACAATCCTTCAGCCTTCTTTACACCCAGCTCACCGTCTGCCACATATGTTTAGGGCCTTCATGCTCTGCTTCTGGGCTCCATCCTCTGATTTGACTCAGCCACTGAGAGTTCAGAGACTATGACTCTAACAGAGGTTGGAAACTGCTTATGTCATTGCCTTGCCCTCCGCCAGAAGGAGGAACTGCTGATGAAGCTGTTCTAGATCAGCCAATGGCCAACTGAACACCAGTGTGAGCAAACCCAGCCAAGGTCCACTGTGAGGATAAAATGTATTACACGTGGGAGGCTTATAGTCCCTGTTGAAAATAAGGAAAGGGAGGTCCTTCCCATCCTTTTCTTATACCCTTTACTTGAGGAAGATTGTGATTGTGGGTGTTTTCTCTCTTTGAAATGTATATAAGTCCTTTGGAAAAAAAAAAACAAAAGCAAAACAGATAGGCCTTTTGCCAGCTTTGTCATCCAGGAATGTCTTTCTCAAGGACCTGGGAGCTCACTCTTTGAACTGCTCACAGGAAGGAAGACAGCAACCCTATCTCTCCCTTCCAGTGCCAGGGTAGGAGCCTAGCCTCAGTGGGAACCAGGATCCACATGTAAAATCACCCCCATCATAAAGGTGGGAGAATTGGTAAAAATACACTACTTTAGCTTTTGTTTATCTAGGAAATTCTTCATCTCTCCTTCTATTCTGAGGGATCCCCTTGGTGGACAGGGTATTCTTGGCGCAGATTTGTTTCCTTTCACCACTTTGAATATATCACACCACTCTATTCTGGCCTTCAGAGTTTCTGTTGAAAATTCTACTGACTAGTATGTAGAATGTTGAATCACTGTATTGCCCACCTGGAATAACGCCAAATGTTAACTACACCAAAATTAATTTTTTTTATTTTTTTAAAGATTTTATTTATTTATTTGACAGAGAGAAATACAGCTAGAGAGGGAACACAAGCAGGGGGAGTGAGAGAGGAAGAAGCAGGCTTCCAGCCAAGCAGGGAGCCCGATGCGGGGCTCGATCCTGGGTCTCTGGGATCATAACCTGAGCTGAAGGCAGTCACTTAACCAACTGAGCCACCCAGATGCCCGAATTTTTTTTTTATTTTTAAGGGAGAACTTGGTTTTCCTTGGGATAAAGCCAATTAGCTAACATACATAGTCACCCAATTTCCAAGTAAATATGGGGTATGCTGTCATGACAAATGGTGCTGACAAGTCAACCTACCTGAGGGCTCAGAACTGTTGATCCTGAAAACATGGATGGAATGAGTTGTGTCTGCATGGCTACGCAGAAGATGAGATTTCTTCTGTCTCTGCATTTCTTGATAGAATCTCTAAAATGTACATCACATTAGAGTTAAAGCTAATTTAATAATAAAAGGATTTCTTTTTCTATGTTTGAGAAGAGGTCTTCCAGGTTGAGAAATTATGTTTTTAATTATATTTCCCTTACATAACCGAAGGTGTATGAGTAAACCCTGTTAAGAGTAGCCAAATACAGCCCACATGAGCTGAACTCCCTGAAAGCCCAATTCAATATATGCTGGTTGCTATAGGCCATGGAGATTTCTGTCTGTTACACAGCATTATGACAGCAATCAGCAGCTTATACATAATATCAGTATTTCTACTACTAAATAACAAATTAAAAAAAAAAAAAAAAACAAAACCTGTGCATCGCTGTAGTCCCTTCACTCCACTCCTCCAAACTCTCCTGGTCCCCAAGTCTGCTCACTCAACTGGGTCTACTTTCCCAAGCTCTCTGGTGCTGGAGTGCTCCCTTCCCACCCCACTGCCCTTACATGAATTCAGGCGCCCGCCCTCTCCACCGCTAACCACATCCAGGCCTCCAGCCTGGCTCACCTCCCATACCCCCTCCATCACAGCTGCCAGAGCAGACCTGCCCACACACACCTCCCTCACTGCTCTGTTTAAAATGCCCTCAGTGCTGTGTTCAGACTGCATAAGACAGCCCACGAGGCCTTTGATGCTCTGGTATCCCCACCCCCCTACCCCGCAAACAAAACTCCTATAGGCTTCCTCCCCAGTCCCACCTTCTGCTGTCCAGGACGGTGCGTGATCCGCCCCTCCCACCATGCCGCAATCAATACCAATATACTTAATAGTTTATATGTAATGTACTTAATGGTTTAAATGTCGTTACTTAAAGTTTCCACAACCACCCATTCACCTTTTGCCTGTGTGACCACTCTGCCTTGCAGGGCCAGAGGAGAAAACATTCCATTGAGATAAAACAAGACAGAACCAACTGTTTGCCTAAAGCTAGATTGATGTGACTGCCGGTGGACCAGGGTCTGTTTTCCGCCCACAATTAGGGATGCTCTGTCCTAAGTTTATGGCACCTGAACCGCACCGATGTCTTGGAGAATTTATGATGGGAAACCTGAAAGAAGTCTGTGTAAGCTCTTACAAATCTCTCTTATAATACACTCTTCCCTTGAGATGACTTGTAACTAAAAAGCTTTAAATAAAGAACCCTGAGGACACAGTTTTCAGGAGATCCCCCACACCACTCTTCAAGTCCAGTCTCCTCATATCGCCAACTCCGTCACCACCTTCTGGGAACCCTGACTGTTGCCGGGGCTGGCTCCCGGCATTCTGCACCTGTCTATGCCCCACACAGATCCATCAACCAGAAGAACATTTCAGAACACTGTCTGCTTCACTCAAACATCTGCTCAAGTACTACTCGTGGACTTCTCCTGATCAATCTCTTCTCTGTGCACCTGGACCACAAAAACCTCTTCATTCTGGATAGTCACCTATCACCACCCTCCATTTTTCTCCATCACCAACCATGTGACCTCTCTCTCTCCCCAGACTCACCAGCCACACTCCTTCCTTGGGTATCTCATGTGGGTGTCCTTCTGCTAGAAACTCTACCTCCAAAATATTTATCTGGCTACATCTCTACTTACCACCATCTAACATCATCTACAACCTATCTATTTGGTTATTTATTTTCTGTTTATAAACTCTGCAGGGCAGGGATCTTTATTTGTTACACTGAGGTATCCAGGTGTAGAAAACAGCAGCTCTCATGTACCAAGGGTTCTACATATTTATACTGAATAAATGAATGAGTGAAAGACCCTCCATTCCCTCATCTATAAATTCAGGGCTATTAACTTAGACCCTGATGTGCTTCCCAATTCCAATACTGAAGGTCTCTAAATATAGATCAATAACACACCTGCCACCTTCAGTTCCAAACTGTCACACTCACAGAAGCTTCCCATTCTGAAGAAGCAGGTATATAGCCTATGTCGAAAGCCTGGACCTTGTGGATGTGCAGGATGGCATCCCCCAGGTGAGGAAGTCCTTCACCAGTGAGATCCACCCTGCGTACTGGACCAGCTGCTCATCTCTTTGCTCCTGCTGGTTTTGACAGATGAACACCGCTTCTGAGAAATTTGAGCAGAACCACCGCAGCTCCATGTTCTCCAATCCATGGCCGGGTACACACAACACGGTGGTTTCATGTCCCCACCCAGCAGGGCCCCAATGGGGTCTGAGGGTCCAATTACGATGAACTCCTCTGTGGACACCGACATAGGAGTGAGAAAGCTGGACAGATGCAGGACGGGGGTGCACTGTCAGATAGGAGGCCCTCACTGAGGGATTCAGCTCTGGCCACTCTGAATGGAAAAAGTTCATCCTACGAAAACTTTGAGACCCAGAAATGACGTCAGAGAGACGCCCTCAGCAGCCCGTGCTCCAGGTCCAGCCTTCCAGGAGGACTCCCTGACTCAGTGGTTCCGACCTTCCACAGGCATCACAGTCACCAGGAAACACAGTCTGTGTGACACAGAGTGCTGGGCTCCACCCCCACAGCTCCCGCTTCGGTAGGTCTGCGGTGGGTCCAAGGAGGAGGTGGTAGGGATGCTGCCGCTGATGCTCCAGGGACCACGCTCTGAGAACCACAGCTCTAACTGCCTCCTCTTAGGACAGGACTGGAAACTCACCAAAGA